>JAOQMM010000052.1:5112-15972 GCA_027563515.1 Erythroxylum platyclados | reverse complement strand
TTTGGGCTAGATTGTTATTACCAAATCAAATCATAGGCTTATGACCTAACCCTGTTATGTGGCTTGTCATTGCAGCTTACTGTGCTTATAACTAGTCTAGTCCTTGTCATTATCTCTGTATACATATGGACAGAAGCTTGTAAAAAATGCAGTCATTTTCTTGAAAATCTGCGAACTAGTTACCTTAAGAAAATGGAATTTGCTAATAGAATCTAAAACTGAATTCAAACAAATCATATGTTAATATTTTTTAAAATATTAGAATTTAGTAATACAATTTTAAAATCTTTTTATAATATAAATAAATTCTTATGATCACTGCAAAAAAATTATTACTTAAAATACCATTACCAAATTTTATTTAAATAAGAGTTATTATATAAACAATATTAATATGTTAAGAATTAATATAAAAATTTAAATTTATTTTAATTTTTATAAAAACTTCAAGTGGGTTCATACTTTTGTTTTAATCCTTTTATGTGAATCAAATAATATTGTATTAGTTAAGATTTGTCTTCTTTTAACCATTTCTTCATAATACAAGCATTATGTATGGTACCTCCTCATCTAATTAAACACAGAACAGAGTCTTAGAAATGTATACAATCCTTGAAACCCAGAGCACGACCTATCTTTCAGATTTGCTGAAGTAGTATCATGTTTCATGGTTCATACGGTAAAAGAGCAGACAAAGTCTACTAGTAAGAAAGATTGATGCATGAATAAAAACTAAAACATGTACAGACATTGAAACCTGAAGATTTTCAGGAAGATGAAACGTGAAGATACAGCGTTTACCCTAAATTTGCTTCGATAATGTAACTGCACGTCGTGGATGATGGTTTTGAGCTTTTTTTTTTCACAGAGGGATTTCTTGAATAAAGATATTGTGTCAGTCACCATTTCTGAAAGAGACTTTTTCTTGCATGGTTTTGGCTCTGTATTGGCACTCCATAGTAGACTCGCCAAATTCCAAGTTCTTACATGTTCGGCCATAAAAAATAAGGATCTAAATTATCTAATTTTTTGATAATTTTTAATTTAGTATCTAATATTTTAAAATTTTTAATTAGCTTACTAATATTTTATAACATGAATAAGGTTAACAAACTTTTTTTATTTGTAAGATGTTCACTTAGAAAATTATAAACATTTAACCAAAACCTCTTTTGCACATAGGGTCATGTGTTTTAGTTTACATGATGATTAGTTATTGATTAATTTTTCACGCAACCACCTAAATATTATAAATAAAAAATATATTAGCTAAATCATTAAATTATTAGCAGAACGAGTTGCTAGGTTATAAAATAAAAAGTTGATTTAGATAATTATATTATATTCTCTCTAAAAAAAAGACTAGAAAGAAGACATTAAATGATTAAAAAAAAAAGGAAGTTAGATCAAAATGTATAAGCTAGGTTTATGAGAGTGGTTGTGAAGTATTTTCGCATTTCCATATGCAGAAAGGAGTGACGTGGAGGGTGAATAACTTTAGGACAAGTAATAATGATGACGATAACAACAAGAACATAGCAATAATAAGCTATAATTAATTGTGTTATAGGCTTATAGGTGTTATCAAGATCCTATAAAAGATAGGCTATCGAGAATTTCTCATAATTAATGCTTCTAAAAGTCTTTTACAACCCTTAATTTTAAAAAAGAATCCCATTTAGTAATCACCCTTCGCAAATATATTTGATGAAGGTCAACAAAGAAAATTCGAAAAATATTAAATAAAAAGAAAATTTATAATGAAAAGGATAAATTATAATTTAAATTTGAAATTTTACTTAATTTATAAAATATCAATTAAATATAAGTTAAGAGTGTAGACTCATTCAAATTCATATAACTGTGAATTTTTTAATAAATATATTTTTATATTTTAATTAAATATAAAAATAAAAAATTAACTAATCACTCACTTATTATTATTAAAAGTAATTTATAATTTATAATTTGTTAAATATTTTACTAATTTAAATTTTATATGTTATCTAATTTTGATGAGATTAACTTATATGACGAGTTTGTCTTTTGATGATAAGACATATTTATAATGAATTGAAAATTTTGATATTTGATTAAAATTAATTAAAAATTTGAATTAAAAAATATTTTACCCTAATAAGAAATCATAGACTGACTTTTTCAAGTTACTATTTTTGAAATTTTAATCATATCCAAGTCATGATAACTACATTTAAAGTTGAAAGATTCCAATTGAGTCAAGATCATAATCTTCTTTTTATTTTATCTCGTATAATATAATTTAAAGGTGAGGACTGTCTGGTCAGTCTCGTGGCAAGAAGTTTTCAATGAGTCACGTCTCTTCCAACTAAGTCACTATAGAGTTCGGATTGCGGAAATTTTGATTATGACAAAGTAATTAATTCTTTTTAAATATTAATCATAATTCATAAATTTTTAAGTTAGATAAATAATTACAAAAATTAATAATTTTAATGAAAATTAAATAATAAAATATTTTATAAATATTAATTACTCTAAAATAAACATTAGACCACTTACAAATTAAATTGATTATAAATTAAATTAATTGTAAGTTATTCATAAATACTAAGTTAGGTTAAGTTTTCTTTTGCGTTTTTTTTATAAATGTTACATCTGATTTTAAATTTTAACTTAATTTTAAAATTAAATTTATTTTAAATACTTATTTTAAAATCTAAAATTTTTCAAAATTTTAATTTAATTTGTCAAACTAAATGAATTAGATCAATTAATACACATTTAGTCTACATCAAGTTCAACAAATTGGAGTGGAATTATTTTTTTCTCTTCAATTTAATTTAAAAATAACTAATTTTTGCCTAAAAACGAAAGACAACTGAAGAGCTATCTATTATTTTATTTAGTCGAGTTTTAGAAAAATGTTTTTATAGCATTGGAAACAAATCTAGAAGTATTTTGATTCCAAATTATCTAAGTTATTAAACATTAAAACAGTTTCCAAATTTTACAATTTGTAGTAGTTAACTTGACACTTTATTTCAATGCTTACGTTCAAAAGAAAGTCAGTTTCTACTTTAAATTCCTTCTATTATTAAAGCTTAATAATAAAGCTGTGAATATAATTGAAAAATATAGACAATTTTTAAGCATTAACGAAAAATTGTCATTGATACATTTGGAATAGCAAAGGAACTAATTGTTTCAAAACTGGATTGGAATTTAAACCTATAAGACAAGATGTTTAATGTTTAAAATATTGCACCAGAATTAAACCCTCATAAAAATCGACTAAAGATTAAATAAATCAAAAAATATGAAATATAATTGAAAGAGATTGTTCTTACCTATTGAAGAATTTAAAGTTAAATTGAAAAAATAGATTATTAAATGAAAATTAATTGATTTATTTTAGTTTGTAAGAATTTATTAATTTTCAAAATTTGACAGATTAATTAATAAATTAATCGATTTTTAACAATAACAGATATTAAAATAAATAGAATTAAAAGGTTAAAAGTTGAACGGTTCAAAATTTTTATTGTTGAACTAACCAAATAATTTTTTAATCATAAAAAAGAACTTCGATGAAATAAGCGAAATAAAATGAAAAGAGGGATGTAACACACTAAGATAAGTAAGAAGACCATCAAAATGATTATCCTTATAAGATTAATACCAGAAGTATTAGATAAATAGATTAAGTGTTAATATTTGGATAAGCATTTAAAATAAATACCAATAAGGATTTAGGCAATAAATAAAAATGGACATGGTTTTTTTGAGGTCCACAAAAGTAAAATGACCATCAAAATGATTATCCTTATAAGATTAATACCAAAGAAGTATTAGATAAATAGATTAAGTGTTAATATTTGGATAAGTATTTAAAATAAATACCAATAAGGATTTAGGCAATAAATAAAAATGGACATGGTTTTTTTGAGGTCCACAAAGTTTATATAGAACAATCCACAAGACTTATACTAGCATGAACACATCTCCAATGGCGTCAATTGGCCTTCTTGAGGTCCTTTTAGCAGTCGTTGCCTTTCTCATTATACGCTATTGTATCCGCCAAAACAATAGACTTCCAACGAACTATCCGATCATTGGAATGTTACCATATATCTACACCCACCTTGGAGACTTCCATGGGAAAACTGCAGAGCTTCTGGATCGAACTGGGTGCAATTTCTTGTTCAAAAGTCCGTGGTTGAGTGCAGATATGTTCTGTACAGCTGATCCAATTAACATCCGGTACATAATGAGCTCAAACTTTGAGAACTTTCCAAAAGGTGAAAAGTTCGCAAAGATTTTTGATGTTTTGGGAGATGGTATATTCAATGCGGATTCGGACTCGTGGAGGGATTAGAGAAAGATCGCTCAGGGTTTGATGAACCATCGACGGTTTCACCAGTTCTTGGTCAGGACTTGTCTAAGTAAATTGGAACAAGGGTTTATACCAATCCTCGATTATGTTGCTAAACAAGGTTCGGTTGTTGACTTACAAGATCTGTTTCAGAGGTTCACGTTTGATGTTACGTGCATGCTGGTCACTAGCTACGACCCCGAATGTCTATCAGCAGATTTCCCAGAAGTGAAATTCTCGAAAGCCATGGACAGTGCAATGGAAGTGATATTTTATCGACATATTAGGCCTGGATTATTTTGGAAGTTGCAGACATTGCTAGGTATTGGAAAAGAGGGAAAGATGATCAAAGCTTCTGCAGATTTACATCATGTAGTTTCTGAGTATATTTCCAGGAAAAGAGAAGAACTTTCGAAAAGTTCCAGTTTTACAGAAAATGAAGATGGGGTTGATTTGTTAACATCATATCTCAAAGAAGTTGAATTTATGGGATAAAAACCAGATAACAAGTTTCTTAGAGACACCATTTTGAATCTCTTCCTTGCAGGGAGAGACACGGTGAGTTCTGCTCTAACTTGGTTTCTCTAGAATGTTTCAACGAATCATCAGGTTGAAGACAAGATAAGGGAGGAGCTCAAGATGATTGCAAGAGACAACGAAGCAGAAATTTGCCGCTTTTTGAACCACAAGAACTAAAAGACCTACTTTTTTTTTCATTGATTAACATCATAAACAGAATGGGCCTACCTAGTACAAAATCCCTATAACCACGGTTACAACCGAATAATCATCTCTAATTAACTCAATTTCTTGAATTTTCAACAAAAGATAATGTGAATCCTGAGCTTAAGAACAAATGAAAATATTTATCAATGCATTACTTATATAATTATCATATTAAATTCTTATCATTTATCTAAACTAAATGATAGATAATTAAATTATTTAATTTGATTAAAAGTTTAATTGTTAGATAGGTTGTAAGCCAAATATCAATTACTTAATATACACTAATTAATTTTATTACCGTAAATTTAATAAATTTTATTAAAAAATTATTTATTAATAACTCAGTATTAAATTGAAATTTATTTTTAAAAAATATTTAAATGATATTGATATGAAAATATTTTAAATACAAGTGTAATGATCTTGTTTGAGTTTAAAGAAGAGAAAAATTATTAGAGAGAAAAGCCTTAATCTCTTTTTATTTCGAAGACCAATAAGAATTAAGAGTAAATATAAAGAAATATACTTTTCTTGATTGACTTGTCTCATTCTATAACTAGTTAAAAAGTAAGTAAAAAAGGAATTGGGCCCCGACGAGATAAGAGATTTGGAATAGTAATGGACCGATTCGAATAGGATTTAGTCCAAAAATAATTGATAAGTTTAAACACGTCTAAACTTGAGCCTATTTAAATTTTAGACATATTTTATTATAATAAACTTAATTTTTTAATTGATTAAAAATTTTTTAGACCCAAATTTTAAATTTAGCCTAAATAAATCTATTAAAAGTAAAATAATTAGAGTTGTCTTTATAAGAGTATTTTGGATTAAATTTGAATCAATTTAAACTTAATATGTTAACAGCAAACCAACTTTGTCTAGATTGTGACATTTTTTGTAATTCATATAAAGAACTTATATTTTAATAGTTTAAATTATCTTAGTTTAAAAAACTAAAAGATTATAAATTTCATACTTATTAAGCCTAATTTTAAATTTTAGTCTAAACTTTCTTGTAACCAAACCAAAAAAAAGAGTAAGTTTTAACCTAAAAAATGGTTACAAGCCTTCTCACACATATAAAATAAAAAATAATAAATTTTTTTTATGAGTTTATTTACATTAGTTATTTATTTTTGTTTGATTATTCTATTTTTATTTTTATTTTTTATTGATTAAGACATAGACTTAATTGCACATCACATGCTTATCAGCCTATGGAAGAATATGGAAAAACCAACTTCTCTTGACAATTCGTGCTCGAATATGGTTAAACGTACTGATTGACAGGTCCCATTTATATGGTACAGCCATTATCAAGTCTTCTTTTTATTGATTAATATAAAAAATAGTATTTATATTACTGTAATTTATCATAAATTGCGGTATTTTTTACATTTTTATTCTCATCGTTTCGTAATTGTATAAACGTAGTATAACCACATTTAATTGTAATTTAAAACTTTGAAGAAAATTAATAATTACCTCCTTATTCTTTAATTATCTTCGGATATGTAAAAAATAATAAAATAAAAATAAAAATCTTAAAAATAAATGTAAATACTTAGACTTATAATTAAACCAGATAATAAAATATGAATTTAATTTTTAAAACGTACAATGGTCAATATATATATATATAATTATAGGTAAAATCTTAACTAGTCAGAGAACATTTACGAACCCTTAACCTACCATCTACTTGTTTTTCAAAGTCTTCTTTATCTTTTCAATCCATGACTTTATGAATCCTTACCCTACCATTTACTACTGAAGTCATGAACACGGCAAGTCCTTAGCGTGTTCATATATAGTTTTTGTCAACATACGTTTTTATAATTTATCTAATTAACTTATTAATAATTTAAAATTACGTTAAAATTCTTAAATTAATTTAAATAAGAAAACAAAATACAGATTTAATAGCTAAAATGTATTAAAAATATTCAAGTTTATTTGAGATTATACTACAAAAATAAAATTTAAGAAGTGATAAGATTTTAATTCTATAAACTATAAAAATTATTTTAATAATTTTTAAGAATTATTTTTATGTATTTTGGTAATAAAAATATAAGTGAATATTAGATGTGACGTTCTTATATATTTCTACGTTTTTTTTGGTCTCCCCACATGTTTTGTTGCAAAAATTTCTTCATGAGATGGGACCACCACCATAAACTTGTTGAAGCACCCATTGGATGAGAGTCTCCTATAAAAGGATTATCGCAGGTCATCATTTATTCCATACGAAACTACACTAGAAATCATTTCTCGAATAGATCAGTAGAAATAGTAGTAGTAGTAATGATGATGCTGAAATCATTGTTATTACTACTGCAAGGCTGGGGCTCTAATGCGTGTTTGGAGGAAGAAAGAGTTGCTCTATTGCAGCTCAAAGCATCCTTCAATTGCCCTTATTGTGTTTACAATGGAATGGTTGCATGGAGGAAAGACGTTGACTGTTGTAAGTGGTATGGTGTTGGATGTAACGCCACAACAGGTCGAGTCTACCAGCTCATTCTTGACTATTTTAGATATGGAGAATCTGTAGATAATTGGTACTTCAACGCTTCGATGTTCCTTCCATTTCAAGAACTCCAAAACCTTAGTTTACGACACAATCATATTGTTTGTTGCGTAGAAAATGAAGGTTCTTTAACACTTTTATCTTCTTATCAAATCACTTATTAATACAAATTATATCTCAAACTTGTAATATTCTTGGTATGCAGGTTTTGAAAGATTAGCGAATACAATCAATTTGGAGCATCTTGGTTTGAGTTTTAATAAATTGGGAACGCCATCTTATCTTTAGTAGCTGGTTTTTCATCATTGAAGTCTTTATACATAAGTGAAATTGGACTGACAAAAACAAGTGGTAATTTGGATTTATCTATCATAATTTTAATTATCGTAAAAAAGATACATTTAACCATATATATTCATAATATTACCTAACAAATAATGAAATCAAACCAAAAGTTCTTAAGGTTAATATATATCATCTGACTTTGAGAATTACAAAAGTTGAAGGTACGTGAGTGAACTCTGTAGGTATTGAAGAATTACAAAAGCTGAGAAAATTAGAGATTCTTTGTTTGGGACATAATGATTTGAACGACAGTATTTTACCATTGTTGCATGGACTTCACTCTCTCAGAATTTTAGATATTTCTTACACTCAACTAAAAGGATTAATCAACATGCAAGGTTGGTTAGTATTTTCTTTTTAATTATTAAAAAAATGATATTTGATTTTAATCGTATTAATAACATCTAAGCAACTTTGCCTTTTTTCGGTTGCTCACAAGACTTGGTTGCCTTATTCAATCTGGAGGAGTTATACATTGGCGGCAACAACATTGACAAGTTTATTGTACCTAAAGGTATACTCAAAACTATGATTGATTTACTCATTCTTAGTTTATGTACTTATTTAAATCATGTATGTCTTTTTTATTTGAATGAATATATTAGTTGGAATTCAAGCAACCCATGAAAAAGGAACTTAGACAATAATATCTATATTTACTTATCACTAAATTGCATCTTGTAGATATTGAAACTGAAAGCAATATAAGCATCATTTGGCTAAACGATGGTATTTGCAATGGATGTAATTATCAACTGGAATCGTTGAAAGCATTCTCAAAACTCAAATCTCTTCATTTAGAAAACAATAGTTTTATAGGAGTATTATTTCCACGAGGTAAGCTAAGCAAATATTTTTTACTTAAATTAAATTCTGTAAGTTGTAATTATTTTACATGAAATTTTTTTCCTCAAATGTGAAAGAGTTATACCTGGATGAGTCTTCTTTGGATGAGAACTTTCTGCAAAGTCTTGGTGCTCTTCGTTCTCTTTGGACTTTAAGCATGGACATGATCAATGCAAACACCCCCACTTTCCAAAGTAAGTATATAAAATATTTAGTCAATTTATTATTTGCTTTTTGACTAATCTTTTTTTTATCATTATAGGCTTCTCAAATTTCAATACCTTACTACAGCCTATTACAAACATGACTTCACTTGAAACTTTATCTTTGTCATTTTCTAAGCTTACTGGCAGCATTCGAGGTTAGTCAATTCCCCTAATAATGAAATTTGAAGTCTCTGTTTGTTGTATATCTCTCTAATCTAGTAATCTCCTTCTCTTTAATGTACATTTAGGCTTATGTCACTTCACAAATCTTCAGGTGCTCCATCTTGAATACAATAATTTGAGCGGTGATTTGCCCCATTGTTTGATGAACTTTACACTTCTTCAAGGACTAGATCTCTCTTATAATCACTTTACTGGAAAAATTTAACAATCGCCATTGAAATTTCTCACTTCTGTCACATCCTTAACACTGAGAGACAATCAGTTTGAAATTTCAAGTTCACTCTCTCCATTATTCTTCAACCACTCCAAACTCAAGAGTTTTACAGCTGACGAAAATGAAGTCTACACAGAAATATAGGTGGTCAATCGTAATTTGGCACCTAAGTTTCAATTGGAGAGTCTTAAGTTAAAATCTACTTCTGGAGGAGGATCATTTCCTAACTTTTTGTACCATCAACATGATTTGCAATATCTTGACATTTCTGGCATTCCAATTATAGGATTGGGCTTTCCAAGTTGGTTACTAGAAAACAATACAAAATTGGAAAGCCTTTATTTTTCCAATTATTCTCTTTCAGGATCTTTGGGTTTTCCAACACATAATCCTAATGCAAATTTAAGGTATTTAGACATCTCCATAAACCATCTTTATGGTCGCGTTCCAACTGAGATGTGTGCATATTTGCCAAGGTTAGAGGAGTTATATCTATCAGAAAATGAGTTTACTTTTTATATTGCTCTTTCTTAATTATACTTGTCATGCGTGATAACAAACTATTTGACAAAGTTCCGAAGTGGATTGTAACAATGGATTCTCTTAGACTGCTAGATCTTTCAAAAAACATGCTTTTTGGAAGCATACCTGCAATATTGAAAACTTCACAATTGGAACAAATTTATTTGTCGGAAAATAGGTTGGAAGGACCTTTTACCCATTTAATTTCCCATTTCAATAATTTGGCAGTTTTGGATCTTAGTCATAATTGTTTAATAGGTATCATTCCAAAGTGGATTGAAAAGTTTTATACGTTGAAGTATCTTTTCTTGAGTTATAATAATTTTGTAGGAGAGATCCCAATTAATTTGTGGAAGATGACGAATGGGTTAAAGGTGGTTGATCTTTCACATAACAAGCTCTCCGTACTCTCTACCAATTATTTGTATATGTATAAAAACAAAACCTTTGGTACCATATTATGGGTGAGCTTGAATTTGTAGTGAAGGGAAATATTTTTGGATTCAGCATCAGTCAAATTATTTTCATGGATTTCATTGGATTGGATCTCTCCAACAACAATTTGAAAGGCCGAATTCTTTACGAATTTGGAAATATTCAAGGTATCAACCTTTTTAACCTATCACATAATAGTTTATTCGGACCTATTCCTTTTTCATTCTCAAATATGTCCAACATTGAGACTTTGGATCTTTCTTGCAACAACTTGAGTGGAACAATTCCTCATCAGCTTACAGAGCTAACCTTCTTAGAAGTTTTCAATGTGTCTTACAATAATCAGAATTGATTCACGATTGGAATTCGGGAAATTAAAACAAACAAGTGTAAAATTGAGCAATCACAATTGTCCCGATGAAATCACCTAAGAGATTTAATCAAATTATGAGAGAGGGGATTTCACTTTTCATTAATGCTAACCTAGTTGATT
>JAOQMM010000050.1:9004-32140 GCA_027563515.1 Erythroxylum platyclados | reverse complement strand
TTAATAATATAATAAAAATTCATAAAAGTTGATCCTTTTAAAAATCCCCATACTAAATTAAACCTTAACAAATAACCAACTAACATTCTTCCTTTTGTGGTCTTTGTTGATGTTAACAATACGAGGCTGATCTATTAAAATAATCTATTGCATGGTTCAATAACAAAATCCTTTTATACCATTTGTTACTGGGTGCTAACTCAAATTTTGTTCCAAATAAAGTACTGTGTTTAATTAGGATTTGTGCCTACTTAGAGCTAATTAGATACAATCCGTTTGATAATCATGTCATTAATAAGTGCTATAAAACTTGATTTTATTCTATTTTTGTCTAACATGATGATATGCTCATTCTCATGTTTGTCTTAGTTTTAGAGATTCTCACTTCTTGGGCTTCAAACTTATGAAACTAGCACACCTTCATTCCAATTTGTTAAATCTCTCTTTTAACGTGGTACTAGAGATATGGTTTTATTTGTTAAGACACTATAAACAAAAACCTTGTAATAATCTTTAATTGGGTTCTTCTTTACAAGTGAAATAAAGGTCTCTATTTCACTATTTAGTACTTAGTTTATATAAATGTATATATTTCTCTATGATTTTGAGTGTTAATCACCTTAATATGTTCCAATGTATTTCTTTTTAGAGTTTCTTAATCTATATATTGCATCTTAGGACGAAATAGAGAAAATACTGCATGACTAAGAAATATTTTGATTTTTTTATGCATATTATGTAATAGAAACCCTCATATGGTTATGTCATTTTGAAAATAAAAAAATAGCATTATTCTGCTATATATTCCTTCCATAATTAAACATGTTTAATTAGTTTTTTAGGCTTAAAAGTGTATTTGGAATCATGTCATTTTTATCATAATATAACTTGAACCTAAGTTTTTTAGCATTCAATTTTAATCATGACGTTTTCAAAACTTTCAAAATATATGCTAAGTAGATGGAAGATTAAATATAATTAAACTTTCAATTATTAAGTGCTACGTCATTGCTATTGTGATATTTTTATTATTTTTTTAAAAATCAATTAGTATGACAAGTGAAAGTGAGGCTGATAAATGATTTAAAATTTTAAATTTTTTAATTAATTTAATTATTATATATCTTAATTATATTAGTTAAGTTTTTAACTAAAATCCTAATCTAAACTAATTCCAAGTTATTGTGAAATTCTAATTGAACCCAACCCCCTCTCCTCTCTCTGGTTTAGCTTACTATATTGGATTTGAATTATTACTTATAAGACTATTGATGGTATGGAGTCATTGTTAATTCTTAGCTTAGGGTTCTTATAGAGTAGCAAAACTGTGGATTCAACATTTTTTGTAGAGTCTTCTTTTAAGAGAAAAAGCTTTGGGTATAGCGCAGTTAGTTATGTTTCCACCAGAGGAATCCTAAAAAGATTGAAAATTATTGTGGCAATTGGGTTGATAGTTGGTATGACATTGGCGTTTTGGTTGGATTGATATTCTTTTTCTGTAAAATTGAATTTGAAGGAAAGATACAGTCATTTCACTAAAGTCACATGTTGAAGAGAGATATTATGCACAGAAGAATGGCATTAAGATGTGGATGGATGATAATGATTTTATGAACCTATCTTCTATTTCAAAGAAACTTTAAAGTTTATGAAAGAGTTATCGAGCAAGAATGGGGCCATATTTACACTGAACTAGATGTATTATTACTTAGGATGGACTGATTGATAAGGCAAAGGAGTTTACAATAACAGGGATGAAAGTTTCATAGAAAGTAGTTGCTAATAGTGTATCTGTTTTGGGTGGCAGTGTTAAACTCATATTCTCAATTGGAAATTCCATTATCTCTGGTGTAGTTGAGTTTTTTAACTTTTTTTTCATATTCAATAATATTTTTCTGGTTTCTAACCTATCTAATAACCTCAAAAATCGATGGGGTAATTGAACAAGTGATATGTATGCTCCTAGTTCCAATATCAATGAGGACCATATGCATTGAAGTTCTTAATAATATTGTTTATAGAGTTTTCTTTGCTGTAACTAAGATTGCATTCTTTCAAAGATGTCTTTCCTTTTAGATTCAATTAGGGTTTCACAATAGTTTAGTTTATTGATTTAAATAATTTAGATTGGATATTTTAGTTAAAAAATTAATTAATATAATTAAGATACAAAATAATTAAGCTAATTAAAATATTAATAATTTCAAGTTTTTAAATTAATTAGTAAGCCTCATTATACCATGTGGCATACATGTAGTAGTTAAACCTACCAGTTAATTTTTTAAAAATAATATAGAATACCATGTCATCTTAACAAATGGAAGTTTAACTTCGTTTAGTTTTAATCCACTTAAGATCTATTTTGAGCATTTTAAAAATGTTAAGGTTGAAAGTGAATACTCTGAGACTTTACGGTTCAAGCTATATTCTAATAAAAATAATAGGGTTCAAAAAACACTTTTAGTCTAATTTTTTTACTAAAAAACATTTAATAAGTTTAACACCTCTTATACGAAACCTACAACCACCCACATATAGGGCAACCAAATTCCCATACAAACAATCATTGCATACATTTTTATTTATTTATAGGGGACTATCATCACACATTTGTCTATTTAATGTTATATATATACATATTACGAAATTTCATATCACTTTTATCATTTAAGAGTAGTATTTGCATCTTTGCATTTACATGATAGTACAAATGAAATATTACATATAACTTAAATTCTTAGTTACAAACTCTTATATATACAATCATATTTATTCAAAATGATACAATCCAAAAGTACATTTACTACTAATAGTTGGCCTTGGTCCCTGCAGATGATCCTTGTACCTCACTCTTATTACTTGGACCTATACAGATTAACACTTATGCTAAACTTCAAAGCTTAGTAAGAAAACACTTAATTTAGGTGACCACTCACAGTAGTCATCCGCTAAACACACACATTCATAAATATCACAAAATGTATAAATAAAGACAACATAAATAATGAAGGTACATAATGAAAATATACTTCAATGTATTATTTATATATTGTAAATTCACATTTATAAGCCAAACATTGATATTCAATGCTCATTAATACAAATTATCAATACAATTAATCATCACTATCAATCATCAATGCAATCAGTATAAATGCTCATCAGTACCAATTATTCATATTGTCAAGCTGTATTTCTTATTTATAATTGTTTAATTTACTTTCTGTGTTAGGCCTGCACATTCCTATGGGTATGGATAATAGGAACTGCAGATATTGAAAGATATTGAACTGTAAATACCCAAAAGTATCAAATTATAGATACCTAAAGGCATCAAACTGTATAGACACTATAGTCTCGAAATGAAGACACTATTGGTGTCAAACTGTAGTAACTGCACTGTAGCCTTATAGGCATGCTTATCTATCCATCACAAACACAATGAAGCAGGCACTGTAACATTTTCCTTTAATCATTTGTCAATTTCATAATTCATATATTAGAAAATCATATGATATTTATTTGAAATTAGTATTTGAGTTAACACATGCAAGTCATAACTTCACACCATCAGAAGGATATCAAAATCACACTTGTATGATCATACTAGATATATATAATACATATATAAGCAATAAATATGCATATAAATCATCTATATACTTGTAAATTTCCTTTAGCATACATTATAATCAATCTCAAATTGCAATTTTTAATCACTCAAATTATATATGGTGAGTCATATTTCATTTATTTCTAAGTTTTTTCAAAGTTTCGTAAACATTCAAAAAGGTTCAGATATGATTCAGTAAAAATTGGAAATGAAAACTAACTCAAAATAGTGCAATTTCCTTCTTATTGTGTCCCCTACCCAGAATTCATACATCCATTTATTACGAAATTTTCACATAGAAAAAGTTCAAATTAGGTTTTGAATTCCTCTATAAATTTATTTTCCTATGTCTCTAGTTTCCATAGCATCAAAAATTAAGGTATTTGAACTTCTAAATCATGATATATGCACCAAACATCACAAGCTACTCCAAAACAAGAGCAGCAGTAAGTCACCATTTTCAATCTCAAACTCCAGTGTCATTAAACCAGAATTAGGTCCAGTTATCTCGTAAAGATTTTTAGTGCTATGTCTTAAGTTTCATTTACAATTAAAATAACCAATTTCGAGGTCTGTAGGTTGAGGCCAAAATAATGGGACTAGTTCAAGTTAACCCTAGATATTATTCCACTACACGTTACTCTCTTGTCATACTCAACCAATTCCATGCAAGGTAACACCAAAACACCATTCCAGCAACCATTTCATATCCAAATGAATTTTTGTATCCATTAAAACATACACAAACAAAAATTAAACTAAGTGTAGTCCCAAACCTTGAAATCGAGCAACTAGCTCTTCTAGAATTTTTCCTTCTCTTCTCCTTTAGCTTTGCTTGATTTACCAACTAGAACCACCACAAATACATATCTCAACCCCAATTCCATCCTTATAATTCTAGATCTTCATGAGAAAAGCAAGAAAAGATAAAGATGAAGAGAAAAACCACTAACTTTTACCTTGATTTCTACCTAGGATTAGTTTGATTCCTTACATGCAAAATGGTATGATGAAGAAGATGAAATGGAGAGAAAATGAGAAGAGGAAAATTTGGCATTCAAAACGCTAAATGCATGTCCCTCTCTCCTCTCTTACATGCCCATTTCATAACACACATGCTTCAATCCTATCGGATTTACATGCTTTAATCCTATTGGTCACACGTGTTTTAATCCAATTTGTCAATGTGTTGACTTTAAGAAAATTACACATTTGGTCCTTCTTATTCCTTTAATTCCCACATTGGCATATACACATTGACGTATAATCTCATTAGTTAATTGCATTCTCATCCACATTTCACGTCTAAGTATGTATGTCCATGTCAAAATGAACAAATTACCAATTTACCCATGTCTTTTATATTACATACCATTATGTCCCTTATTATGTTTAGATGCACTTAATTCTTTATGTTCACTTCTTAATACACCCTAAACATGCTATAGTACTTCTAGGATATATGTTGGGGCTTTACAATAAGAATGAAATAATCTTTGAACTTTAAGTACGTGGCTAACATCATATGATTTGCATATAATTCTTATAATTTACCTTAGAGTATTCTCTTTCTTACTTTATGTTATAATAGGTAGGACAGATAATAAGTTGAGCCAAGTCCAATTTGAATCATGTCACCTGAATTTGAGCCTAATCAAGATTCGAGTAGTTTGAAGCTTGCTCAAAACCCCACCTTAACCCGACTTTAACTTTCCGATATAACCTAATTTAATCTCCATCGTTGAAACCTTGATGCTAATCTCCAACCCAATAAGAATTAGAATCCAAAGCATAAAAATAGAGATGGAAACTCTAGAAAGATCTAAGGGATTAATTGCTTAAAGAAAGAGAGATAAGAATGTGAAATATTCCAACTTATTCTAAAAATTTCCACAGCTCACTTAAGGAAATCACCAGAGAATGGTTAGAAAGCAGGAAGAGTCTAAAGAATATTGCTAATTTAAGGATTAAGGCTTGGTGATTTTGACATGGATTTAGTAAAAGGTTGCATCTTAAATCAGAATGAGTTAGTATCTGTGAGAATCCAAAGAACTAAAAGAGGCTAAAGAAAGAATTTAAAGAAACCAAAGATTGAAGAGAAATAAACAAAACAAGATAGAAGAAGAAGAAGAAGGACCAAAAGCAACCAGAGAAGAGAAGAGCAAAACTCTTAACCTTAATGAATATATATATTATTAGGCTTTGAGCTAGGTCGAACCTTATAGTCCAAATCTGGACATGGTCTAAAGCGCTAAAAATTCTCTGAACATGGTCTAAAACGCTAAAAATTCAAGTTCATCCTAAAGTTCAGTCAACTCAAGTTAAGGTTGTTAACTTCAAGTCGAGTCGAATTAAGTCAAATTGAACTCGAACTATTTTGCCAAACAAGGGTAAAAATTTCGCTATTGCCTTTCTCTCTAACAATTTTCTAATTTAAGAAATCAGTGGTTAGAATTGTGTTAACAAAGGTTAACTCATTTGAAATTAAAAAAATTGATTAAAAATAAAATACATTAAAATTTTATAAATATCAATTTATTTAAATCTATTATTAATAAAGATTTAACTTTAAGTCACTCATACATCAAAATTTTATGGAATATATGATAAAAAAACTCATAATTGATTAAAAGAAAAATTACAAGCAAAAGAAAATTATTTGGTGTGCAAGGCAAAGGTTTATGAGTACATAATGTATGTTAAACGAATTGCTTAACCATGTGAAAGATAAAATATTTCTTTGCAACAAGCTAATAGCCATATTCCACTGTATTTAAACTTGCCTCGCGCCGTTTTTAAATTTTGTTTGAATATCTTACATTTTATTTAAATTAAAATAATATTATATATATTATGTAAATATATTTTATTTTAGTTTTATTTCTAGTTTCTTATCAATTATTATAAATAATTTTTACCAAATTAATAAGTATAATATTCTATAAACATAAATTTTAATTCTACAATGTTAAATGTTATTTTCAATATTTTTAGAGTTTGTAATGAGTACAAAAAATGTTGGTTCTATGATAAATAATTATATTTTACTAAAAATTTGAAATATTTAAGTATAATTAAATTTAAAATAAATTTATATCTTATGAATGTAAATTATTTTATAATAAATAATCTATTATATAATTTATAATCAAATATTAAAAAATTAGCAAAGAGATATAAATCAATAATTATCTCTTCAAACTTTTTAATTAATAAAAATAAAAATGCCAATAATTTTTTAATAATAAATATAATATAAAAATATTATACAATAATTGAAGGTTTCAACTCTGGAAACATACAAAAATTTTCATATTTTCTTCAGTTATAGAAATTAATATTTATAGATGTAAGAAAAGATATATGAGAATTAGTAAAATATTATGTTGTGAACTTAAAATATTTACTTTAAAAAGCTTAACACACTTCTTATTTTGTATAAAAGAATAATTATCATAACCGATGAAATATGTGAAGATAATATTTGAAATTAATTTAAGTTCTTATCAATGGATGCTATTTTCTTTTTGAATTTATGTTTTAATTTTTCTTTCTAAAAGTTAAAATAAATGAATTAATATGCTAAGAGTAGCAAAGCTACAATACATGAAAGCAACCAAACTAGCTTTTGACATGGCTTATAAAATAAACTTGGAAAAGCCACCACCACCATTGCCTATGAAACTAAATGCTACACCTAACGTAAAGGGATACAACATCGTTAATGTTTGTGAAGAATACAAACTTGAAGTTTTTGGAATTATGAGAAATAAACTAGACTACTTAATGAGTGTGAGAAACTTACCAAATGGATGCAAGATCATGACTTATCTCTAGCTAACATTACTAGAAAAAATATGCTCTTTAGTCCACCTAAAAATATTTTAACAAATCATTGGGCTGTCCTGCTTAGATTCTCTTTAGTACAAATAAAAGCAACTTCATAGGTGACTATTGACTAAGCTAGTGGTAGGAGTAAGGAGATACTTCCTATGAGCATCACTTTATCCTACAACGTCTAGTTGCTCAAAATTGTATGAATTGGTTTAAGAAGTATGTTTAAGTCCCTTTTAAGATCAGAACTCTCTATTATGTTGAAACTTGCCAACATCAAGCAAGATCAAAACTAGTATACTTAATTAATCCTTTGGCAATTATGAGTCCTAATTCTTGTAAAAAAGCCTTAGCACAAGTCCTGGATACTAAGCTTTATTTATTGAAATACTCTCCTATTCCTTTTCTCACATATAATATAAGTTCAATAACTAAACACTAGCTTGAGCAAGGTATTATCTCCTTTATGTATGAACTTTGCATGCATCTCCCAAAGGATAACTTGTGCCCAATTATTTCCAGACCATTGTAGTCTACATTTGTTGCAAGAATAGTTTCAGAAGCTAATAACATAATGACAGTTAACTAGGAGATGATCATAAGATTCTAGATCCTAATTTCAAAGCTTACAGAGGTTATTAGGCAATTCCATACCCTTTACTCTATGCATGATTCAGAGTTTTTACTTAATAACAATCTATAGACTGAATGAGGTCTTAGGAAAGTTATTATTGAACCATACTAGCCTTTTCCATGGTACGTTTTTCATATGAGTCCTGAGCATTTCAAAATACGGTTTGATGGTAAATTTTTTTGAGACATGTCTTTTCTAGGAGATCCTGTCCTCCTCTTCTAAACTAAGCTTATAGGTGGGAACATTCCTCATTATGGTTTCAAAACCTTGACACCTGCAATACCATTTTCCTTCCACTATGACTTCTTCCACTTAACTGAAAGTGAAATAATTCCCTTTTAGGCTTTCCAATCTTCATAGCTTGAAGAGTGTCCAAGATGGTTCAAATGATCAATCCAAAACCAAATATGTGTATTATTACCAATCTTCATTTACGTTAACTAGGAGGCCTGACCATTTGCCAAATAGGAGCATTGAATCGATAAAGATCTCGATTGAGTATGAATTAACACCACTCAACAATTACAATAAATCATTAACAAATGAGTGTTGGAAGAACTCTAGACTTTTACATTTTTGTTAGAACTTAAACTCCCGGTAGTTGTTAGTCTTTTGAGTGAGGAGCCTAGTAAGAACTTCTATACACATCAAGAATAACTTAGGAAATAAAGGATCCATTTGTTTAAGCCCTCTAGCTCTTTGAAAGTAGTTTGTAAGTTCACCATTGACAATAATTGCATAAAAAGCAGTAAAGAAGCATTGGTCAATCTAATTAATAAAGCAGTTAGAAAAGTCAAATGCCTTCCAGGATGAAGTTCCAAATCAATGAATCAAAGGCTTTATAGAAGTATATCTTTAAAGCACAATTCCTCAAGATCTTTTTAGTTTTGTAATCCTTGAATAACTCTTGTAATATTAATAGGTTCTCACCTATGCTCCTCCCTTGGATAAAAGCTCTTTGTGTAGAGCTAATGATTATCTTGAGAGCAACCTTCAACCTTTTAGCATGCAATTTGGAAATTACCTTTTAAATTACATTGCAATAGGAAATTGATCTATAATTATAAAGTGTTCTTACATTCAATTTCTGTGGAAAGACATACAAAGGATTTGTTGAGTTACCTCAACATTTTACCACCATCAAGGAATTAAAGGATAACTTTAGTGATCATGTTACCCGTTAGACTTTAGTATTTTTAATCAAAGAATTTAGGACAGTTAGACTAGGCACTTTATCAAGATTGATCTCAAATAATACTTGTTTTTATTTCTTCATCATTTAAAGGCTGAAATACCTCCTCATTTTGTTGTTGAGTGATAGAATTATAAACGAATTCATTTGGTACCTGTATATTTAAGCATTGCTATTAGAATTACCTAGTAAGTTCTTGAAGTGGTTGAATGCCAATTCATTAATCTTCTCCTGGTCTTTAATGCTTTCCCCATTTCAATTTTCCAAGGATCAAATTTTGTTTGACTCCCTTATGTTTAGAATGGCATTATAGAAGAAGTTGGTACTCCTATCATCATCCTTAAGTTCTATATTTTTATTTAATCTTAATAGTGAATAATAATTCTTTAGAGTTTTATTATAGTTGTTTAGAGTTTCAATTTTTTTATGCTTAGCTCTGCATTTTTAAATGTGGGGTAAAGTTCATACAATGTAGCGACAAGCTTCTCACTTTCCATATTAATGTTAAAGTTTGTATTATTGACTTTTTCCAAATGGAGTTTTTAAAGCTCTTCCTTCAATGCATGGAGTTTCCTAGTTAGGATTAAAACCCTTTCACTTCCATACCTAAGCCTTTCTTGATAGCCTCTTTAAACCCCTCTATGTTCACCATTTGGTTGTTAAGCCTAAAAGGATCTCTTTTCCTATTTTTCTCAACTTCAGAAGAACCTTGATAGGTGTGTAATTTGAGCATAAAGGAAAAGTAAATAAAGCTCTACTTTTATTAAACGTTGAAAGCCATTAAGGATTGGCCACATCTCTATCCAAATTTTTTCCTTATAAGCTAGCTTCCTACATGTTTGTTATTCCAAGTAAATTAAATTCCTTCATATTTTAGGTCTGATTTATTAGCATCAATGATGCAATTAACAATATCATTGTTCCTTGCTTTACTAATTATCTAACCCCCTTACACCTCTTATACCAGTGTAATACTATTGAAATCCCTAGGGCAATTTAAGTGTAGTTAATAGAGTTTCTTAGACTTTAAATGCTACTCTAAAGTGAGGACCTTTAGAACTCATGGTTAGCTCTCAATATCAAAGTAACTCCAATATTTCCAGATCATGTATTTGCACTAACCAATAGATGAATCATTTGGTCATTGATTATGGTTTGTTAAATCCTGAAGATCTTTAGGTTAAAAGCTACTAGAATTCTTCCATTAGGACATGCTATATTGTTTGTAGTTATTGACCATTCCTTATCAAACCTCCAAAAGCACTTTTGATCTTCCTTTTCTTTACCCTATTTTCCAATAGTTTGATAGTTTAGAGTTTTCTAGGAGCAAATAATCTTCAACTATTTACTATTTTTTGGGGTAATTCATGCTTTTGACATTCAAGGCAATAATCATTAATGAGAGCTAAGGGTTTGAGGCCATTTACTCCGTTATTTTCTTCATATTTTCCTCATGGTTTTTGGTACTTGAATTATTTTGAAGCTCCTTTAATTCTCAGCTAATAGCCTCTCTCCTTTTTTACCCTAATTCTCTATTAGGGGTTAAAGAATAAAGGATAACCAATTTCTCACCTAGTGGCCTCTCTCCTCCCTATTCATTGTGGTGGGTATCAATAATGGGATTATCATCTATTTACTTTTTCTCTTCCATAACTCTACAAGTACTGACATTTTCTTTTGGTGGTGTTATTTCTTTATCATCTTGCGTTATCTCCACTTATTGGTCTTTTGCTTCCTCTAGTCTTACCACTGTTTGTGTGGAGGAGATAATAGTTTCTACCACCTTTTTGTTATGTTCCCCATTATCCAGTCTCTTTATAGGATTTGTCCTTTTCTCATTCTTTCAAGTATCTTGAGTGTCCCTTCTTTTGTTTTCATTTATAACTAATTTAGATATATCATTGAGGTTAAGAATCCTACCTTGTGGCCTTCAAATCCACTTTCCTTATCTAGGATTAGGCTTCCATTAGATGAGAATTTAGCTTCTGATTCCAACAATTCCCTTTGCTCGTTTAGTCTCATCACCTTCTGTGTATCAGGTAGCTTTTGACTACCCACTTCTATACAAATTCTTGCATATCCAATTCTTCTTAAGCTAGTTGTGTTTTTATCTAGGCATAAAGACCTACAAATGGAGCTTACTAGATTACTCAATCCAGTAGTTGACCAATATTTAAAAGGAATATTGTGGAGATTAATCCATATAGGCAAATTTCTTATATTATTTTGTTTAAAGACATCTTTGGTTTTCATCAATAGGGCTTTACCTTGAATGTGCCAAGACTTCATTTCCAATATTCTAAGCATGTTCTTCTCATTATCAAACCTTAAGATGAAGTAGTCATCTTCATTGATGAGTATTCTCTAAACTATTTTGTCCTCAGTTGGCTTCGAACCATTTTAGTGCTAGGGAGAAAGGAAGCCTCTTTCCTATGAAGGAACCTACAAGGGATGATTTCCATCTTATGATCCCAGCTTTTAGCAATTCTAAACGTGAAAAAACTATGGAATCCTATCCATGACCTTGATTGGGGAAATAGTTTAGGTTGTCTTGTTAAGCTTGGTCACCTATGATTTGTTTCTAAGATTTCTTCAATGTTATCATATAGGAGTAATTAGCTTCTTTAAGGGTGGAAAGTCTAAAGCGGATGGAAGTCTTGACTCTTATGACAAGTTAGGCTCTACAAGAAGCCTAGGATTAGGCTATGTAAACTTGCCATTTGAAGGTTTTGGAGTTGAAGTTGAGTTTGGGGTCTACTCTAAAATCAAGAATGCATTTAAGGCTAGGGTAATAGGATTGGAAGGAGCTAAAGCACCTATAGTTGTGGTCTTTTGTAATAATGGTATATAAATGTTCATGTTGATTGGTTTGATAAAGCCTAGAGGAGGCTTTAAGGCAGAAAAGCATGTATCCTGCATCTGTTGTAAGGTAAAAGGGGAAACATGCCTAAATCAAAGAAGTGAGCTAAAGTTCCAATCGCTTGAGACATTTCAGTGAAGGTAGAGGCCTAGACAGGAAGGTTCTACTCTATTATCTTAAAAGGTAACTAATTTTTGAAATTTGTAATAGTTAAAAAGGGAAGCAACACTAAAGAGAAAGGTGGGCTAGATTTTACTCTTTCTCACATTAGCTCTATCTCTATGTTTTAATTATTACAATAAAAATTTAATATTTTGTAATTTTAAAATTAAACTCACCTTTAATAATAGATATATGTAAACAAATAGTTACTGTGATGTTATCATAAGATACATATTAGCTAAATATGATAACTTTCTTGTAAGTATAAATAAAAATACTTGATGTCATACTTTAATTTTAGAATATATGTTAAATATTTATTAAAATAATAATTGATTTGACTATAATTTATTATACATGCTTGTTTTTATAATAAGGATCACTTTTACATTCATTTAGACATGGATATATTATAATTAATAAACAAATTAATTCTTTTTAATATTTTATAAATAAATATATACGTGGTCAATATTGTTTATATATGCATTATATAGATATGGTACAAAATTTAAAAATTTAAATGCATTAGAATTATATTGATTTCTTTCTATACGAGTATGAGTTAAAACAAATATATTAATGTGAATATTGCTCACATATATGTATTTGTGCTTATTGTAAACATATAATTAATAAGGCATTAATAATTAGTATCAATAGTATTTTTAGAGTCAAATTAACTTCTTAAAATGTGTATTAAATTTTTCTAAGTTTTATATTAAATGTTACTTGTTACAATAACATTTAATATTCTGCAAGTTTAAAATATGATTCATTTTTAACATTTGGAATAATTATAATAATATTCTTTTAACTACATTTTTCTTGTATTAATTACTAGTATATTGTAATGAAACTATATTAAAAATATAAATAAATATATAAAATATGTATCAATTAAAATTATTATTAAACTTATGTTATTTTAAATAATTAAAAATTTTGAAAATTTATCCATTAAATATAAATTTTTAATGATGAATAAAAAATTAAATAAATAATCATGATCCCTTGATTAAATATAATATTAAAATTGTAATATATATATATATATATCAATTGTAAATTATCAATAAAATAAAATAAATTGTTTACTTTCCTAATTATCATTAAATTAAAAAGATGATATTTAATATGCACAAATTTTTAAATAATTAAAATTTATTAACAATTAATTATTTTTTTAGTTATAGATTGATCTTGATTTAATAAATAAATATTTTATTATCTTAAAAATTAACATGAATTTGATATATATTTTAAAAGGTGAAATAACAATATTTTATATATAAACATGTTGATATATATATATATAAAGAAAAAGGAGAGTATAGAAGAAACAGAAGAGAAAGGAAAACTTTCCCAAAGGACAATGAATGAGCTTAGAACATGAAAAGACCCGCCAAAGGTCATCAAATTTTTTTGGTCCCGACCGAAAGATAGCAAATATCCTATTGGTCCCTACGAAAAGTTGGTAGTTTCCTTGATTAAAGGCAGCCTCCTTTTTCTTGAAATTGATAGACTGGGAATTATGAGGGACTAATCATAAGAAAAGTTCAAATTATCAATGACTTCCCTCTTCAAAGGTCTGATATAACTATGTTCTTCCCTCTTCAAAGGTCTGATATAACTATGTTCTACACCTTCCTAACAATGTTTTCAAAAGTTTTGCTACTCTTGCAATTAATTAAGAAGTCAGCAGATAAACTGGAAATGAAAACTTTATATACTCTGAATCTCATCCTGAGGCAGATTCGGATCCCTGTGAAATCTGAAATGTTAGAATTTGTAGTTGATATCATTTGTATGCACAGTTCTTCTTTCAACTTTATTTATATAGGCTTATTGTTGAACTTTGCAGGTTTGGCGGTCAATCACATTTTCTTGACGTCAAAACTACAGCTACTTAAGTAACCAAATGGTAACTTTCTTAAAATTTTCCCTAGATGAAACCACCAAATCCATTCCTAAAGTAGTAGATGTGACACAAAGCATTCCGTAAAATACATGGTTTGTCATTGAGAGATAGCTCTCATCAGAAGAAATGAACCAGTCAATTAGTAAGAGTAGCAATCAATGGGTGCTTATTGAATGCAATTTTAAGTTTCCAATTCCTGCAGGGCAATGCCAACTTCCGTAAAGTGCATGGTTTGAGATCAGAAGATAGCTCTCACCAGAAGAAAGGAACTAGTCAATAACTAAGAGTGACAATTAATGGTTACTTACGGAATGCAAATTTTAAGTTTCCAGGGCTATGCCATCTTCGGAATAAAGCAATCGCAATTTTCTTCTTCATTACTTAGAGTGGTTAAGTGACTAGTCTTTGCTAACGTGAATGTACCTCTCTTTATTATAATATATCCACTTTATCCTTGACAAATTGTGTACGGCATGGAGAGCATCTTCCAGGAAAAGATGTCTCATTTAGAATGGAATTTACCTTCTGATGAATTAACTGCTTCCATTTGGGAAGATCTTCTTGTAGTCAAGGTGACCGTCGCCTCCATTGAGCACCAATCCAATATTATGAATAAATTAAGTCTAATATACACAATCTCATTCAACTTATTCAGAGAGGTAATACATTCCAAGCATTGGCAAACTGACTAGCTATATAATATGAATCTGGATTGACTGAACCAATAATATCACGTTACTTTCTTTTTAAACACCATCCTCCAAATTATGAAATTGAACACCATCCTGTCAGCTAACTAATTTATACTTTGCAAGGAATAATTAATTTGCAACTAGATAATTTCACAATTCGTCGCCCAACTAACAATTGAATCTAGTGAAGAGGTTCATTTAATGTGATAAACTTGGACATGATCTTGGATCAGTGAAATCTGTGCCAGTAAGTTCTATGCTCATGTCCCCGCAAATCAGCACCTTTATCTTTCGTTGAGATGGTAGGGGACCAGACATATAATATATTACTTTAGAAATAACTCAATTTGCTTGTAGTAAATGTAGCTAATCGATAGGGCACTTACTGTCCGAAATGGTTCTATGTGGAATCCATCAAGCAAGTATTGTACCATAGTACAATGTTACCTTTTACATGACAAGTTTTTATCATTTCGAAACTGTTCATATACAAGTTCTCCTGTACACTTTTGCAAGGACAGAGCTGAATGCTTCTACTTTTAAGGAAACGTGAAATCTCCCACGAAGCCATAGTTGAGAATATATTTAAACTTGTCGGCAGTGTATATCAGTATCTATATCTGTTCTTTCGATTATAGGCTAGTTAGGGACCACAATTTAGGAGGAGGCATATGAAAAGGATTTAACGACCAGTGGTAGTGGTGAGGGGCCTTGCGTAAACCTTGGCTTTTACAAATCCTTTCCACGATAACCACAGCAGAATCACATCGTGGGTCTCCAAATTCCAATATCAAAAGTGGCCTTAACACAGACGTGCGATCTTGTACGATGTGCCTTTGAAGTTACGTTTTAAATTGTTTTTGTACTGTCTGCTTTAAGTACCGATAACAATGTAGTCACTGATTGAACAGCTTTTAGACATGTTAGTACAATGATGTTTTGATTCTATATAAGGTAATTATCAATTTTGTTACATATACCCTTTTTTAGGCTACATTAAGCAAGAGCTTTCGCTTCCAAGAATTGTGTTCAGGAAAGTTGTAGCTTTAGTGCACTTGAATTGTAATAAGAAACATATATAACCATATTTATAATGGTAGAAATACTTTAAAAAACTTACTTGATGTATTAACTATTAATTATATTCATTTAATTATCTATCTTCATCTTATTATTACAAGTCACTACCCCACATCCACGGTGATGCACCTGGTTGCACTTAATAGTTTAAAATTTCTGTCAAACTTTAGCACATTTCTGCCACTCAATGTACTTTGTTCAGGTTCCTTTGATCATAGTTTTGTTTCCATTGCCAAGCTTAAAGCCTCTTTCGTTCACGAACGTGGGGACATTTTTCCAGCTTGATTAGTGTATGTTTAGTCCAATCAGGATTGTTTCAATTTGAGAGTGATACTAATAGGCTATACCCATGTGTAAGTCCAACTCACAAGGCCTTGAATATAATGTCCAATTTTACTATCAGGGCCCTTACTTTCACTAGCCTATGTAAGCTCCAGTCGGGATTTGTTCGTAGATGGTGCTTTATTGGGCCATAGTGTAAATACAAAACATGGTTTTTGTCTTAAAGAGAAAAATGTAGAATCCCTCATAGCCACTTTGTTTGCAGCCGAGCGGGTGAATTAGGAAATTCACTTTTCTCACTCAATTTGGTTTCAAAATCATGTCGCTTGTTAAAGGATGTACATGCGCAAAAATGCCTGAATAAACTATGCCTTAAAATTGTGCGTCGCAAGGAGCTTCTTGGATCACCACTTGAAATAGTGACTAGACACTAGAAATCTTCGCTAATGTTCAAGTCAGACATTCTCTCCATAACTTCACCCTCATCCTCGTGGCAATCATTATAGGATAACTCGGGGACCTCAGCTCAGTAACTGCTGTTGCTTTTATAGTTTTGTAATGAAAATATTAAGCAATGAAATACACATAAGACAACGTGAAAAATTGCGGCCGTGAATGCCAGTAAGCACACGCACACCCAAAATGGGACCATAAAAGTCGTACTGAAATGGGTTCTCAGGAGTGTGTACTGTACCTTGGGCATAGTCACGAACTTTTTTTGTGAAACTTGAATGCATTTGCAAAGCAACAATACGTTTAGTGTTTAATCCTATTTCAAGATCTTGGATGAAGTGATGGATAAGATTACAGTAGATAGATATCAACTCTAAAAGATAAAGATTATGGGAGGATCATCTGAAGATAGTGAAGATCTTCGTAAATAGAGATGTATTATTCTTATTTAAATATAATCTCTTATCTTGTTAGTAGCCATCTTAAATATAATCTCTTACCTTGTTAGTAGTGATGTAGATAAATCCTATTAGATAGAGTTCTATTTAAATAGGGATGTTATCTTATTGGATAATATGATGTAATCTGATTAAGATAAGATGTTATCTAATTAGTTTAGTTCAATTAGGATTCTGAATTATAAGCTACAGGACCATATAAATAGCTCATTAGAGCCTTGCTCAATACATGAGATAGAAAAGAGATTCTAAGTGCTATCACAACGTCCCAAAGTGAGAAAAAAAATAGAGAGAGGAGAAAGAGGGTTAGATTCTTATCCTTGTTTGATTATTTTTTGGATTAGTTTGGGGGTTTATTGATTGTAATATCAACTTTGGTTTCAATCTAGAAACTTTGTAAAATAACCTGTTGATGT
The DNA here is from genome assembly GCA_027563515.1 of Erythroxylum platyclados. Lineage (NCBI taxonomy): Eukaryota > Viridiplantae > Streptophyta > Magnoliopsida > Malpighiales > Erythroxylaceae > Erythroxylum > Erythroxylum platyclados. Next base: position 14,543 of record JAOQMM010000050.1, on the reverse strand, counting down.
GGGCGGGAGGGGGGGGAGAGATCAACTTTTTTTGTAAATCCTTGTTGAGTTTATTGGAGTTATTTGTAGGTTTTCGTAGTTTTTTCCTCTACATTGGAGGGTTTTTCATCGTTTAGTTTCTTATTCTCGTATTGTTTTATTGCTGCAATTTGAAGAGTTATTTCTTGTCGTTCATATTCAGTTGACTTTTAGGGAGTTATGTTATTTTTCTCCCAGCACGTGGTATTAGAGCCATCATAATAGAAGGTGGAAGCAGCTCTATGGTCAAGTTAACGTCATCAAATTACTCGATTTGGAGGTCTATGATAAAGGACCTTCTACATTGCAGGGATCTCTTTGTTCCTATTGATGTGGACAGAGGTATGAAAGATGATGTTCCTTCAAAACCTGAAAAGATATTGGACAAATAACGAGAAAAGATAAAGTGGAAAACTTTAGGCACTATAAGACAATGGATTGATATCAGCATATTCAACCATATGTCTCAAGAAACAGATCCTTTTAAGCTATGGAAGAAGCTAGAAGGTCTGTATGAAAGGAACATTGCTCACAACAAGGCCTCTTTGATTAAGAGGCTTGTGAACTTGAAGTTGAAGGTTGGGAAATCAATTTCGGACCATCTAAGTGATTTCCAAGACATAATCAACAAAATGACTACAATGAAGATCATTATTGATGATGAGCTCCAAGCTTTGCTCCTGTTAAGTTCATTACCAGATAGCTGGGAAACACCGGTGGTGACGATTAGCAACGCAGCTCTTGAAGGTGTGCTCTTTTTGGATGTAATCAAAGAGAGTTTGTTTAATGAAGAAACTAGAAGAAAGGAGATTGAAGTTGATACAGTGTAGGTTTTCATGACAGAAAGCAGGGGGAACAAGAGTAAGGGTCCCGATGGTCGTGGCAAGTCTAAAAACAGTTCAAAATCTAAAGGTGACAAAGATGTAAAGACATACTACTATTGCGATAAGTTAGGACACATTAAAAAGTTCTGTTATAAGTGAAAGAGAGATCAAAAAAAGGAAGCTCATCATGATGAGGATGATTATGAAGATAAGAGTACAGTTGCAATTGTTTCAAGTACAAATGATGAGGTGACACTAGCTTGTGCAACTAGTGAATGCTTCCATGTCAACAATGATGGTTCGGAATGGTTGATTGAAACGAGAGCATCTTGTCATTGTGTTCCAAAAAAAGAGTACTTCTCAAGCTACAAGAGCAAAGATTTTGGGAACATCAAGATGGGAAATCAAAGCTCCTCCAAGATAGTCGGTATGGGTGATATTCAGGTTCAAACAAATGTCGAATGCTTCCTAACCTTGAGAGATGTACAACACATCCCCGATTTAAAGCTAAATATGTTATCAACTAATGTGTTAGATCAAGAAGGATTTAAGCACACTTTTAGGGATAGGAAGTGAAAATTATCCAGAGGTGCAATGACGGTAGCCCGAGCCCGAGGAGAGTTTTGTTGCTTACTGTGCAAAACCTACTTAAAGGTGTGTGGTGGTCGAGAACTATACACAGCCAAAGAGGAATCTTCACCAAATCTATGGCATCGACGATTGGGACAGGTGAGTGAGAAGGGATTAAAGTTACTAGCTAGAAAATTCCTTATCCCAATTAAGAACTCACAACCGCTTAATACTTACGATCATTGTTTGACTGGAAAGCAACATAGAGTATCTTTTAAAAGAAGATCCGCAAGGAAGTCAAAGTTATTGAAGTTGATGCATTCAGATATCTGTGGTCCTATTGAGGATAATGAGCAAGGGGAGCAGTGGGATACAACAACTGATGAAACGCAGTTTCGAAGGTCGATTAGGGAGAAAAGACTTTCTAGAAGGTATCCAAGTTTTGAGTACTTATTACTTACTGCTGAGGGGAAGCCTAAGGATATGCAAGAGGTTGCATTTTGTGAAGACGTCAGATATCATTTGTTGACTCATACGGATTTGAATGTTGCTGATATGCTAACTAAAGTGGTTCCCAAAAACAAGCATGAGATTTACAGTAGGCTTACCGAGGTGAATCTCAAGTAGATGATGGAGAATAATGTGTCTTCCCATATTTGGGCTGGAGGGGGAGATTGTTGAGTTCCAACCCTATTTTTGGATCTTGGATGATGTGGCGGATAAAATTACAGTAGATAGCCACCAACTCTAAAAGATAAAGATCATGTGGAAGGATCATTTGAGGATAATAAAGATCTTCGTGGATAGGGATGTATCATTCCTAGTTAAATATAATCTCTTATCTTATTAGCAGTGATGTAGATAAATCCTATCATATAGAGTCCTATTTAGATAGGGATGTTATTAGATAATGTGATGCAATCTGATTAGGATAAGATGTGATCTAGTTAGTTCAGCTTAATTAGGATTCTCAATTGTAAGCTAGAGGAGCCTATAAATAGCTTATTAGAGCCTTGCTCCATATATGAGATAGAGAAGAGATAGTAAGTGTTGTCACAACATCCAAAAGTGAGAAAAAAATAGAGAGAGGGTAAAGAGAGTTAGATTCTCATCTTTGTTTGATTGTTTTTGGGATTAGTTTGAGGGTTTGTTGATTGTGATATCAATTTTGGTTTCAATCTTGAAACTTTGTGAGACAACTTGTTGTTATGAGGGGTGAGAGATCAACTTTTCTGTAAATCCTTATTGAGTTTAGTGGATTTATTTGTCGATTTTTTCCGTGGCTTTTTCTTTACATTGGAGGGTTTTTCACGTTAAATCTTGGTGTTTGTTTCATCGTTTAGTTTCTTATTCTTGTATTGTTCTATTGCTGTAATTTGAAGAGTTATTTCTTATCGTTGATATTCGGTTGACTTGTTAGAGAGTTGTGTTATTTTTCTCCAACATGATGAATAGATTTGAAGTCTTCAAAGACATTTTACATTCTAGTTAATCCATGCATCTACAATGATTTGAACCATTTTATCAAATTATACACACATTAATGTTTGTGGACCTTTTAATGTTCCATCTTTTAGTAGAGAAAAATATTTCTTTTTTATCAGTGACTTCTCATGATATGGTTATGTCTATTTACTTAAGGAAAATCTCAAATGGATGCCTTTAAATAATGGATGCACTTTAGATATACACAACCGAGGTTGAAATGTAATTAGATAAAAAGTTGAAAATTGTAAGATCTAATAGAGTAGTGAATACTATAGGAAACGTGATGAATCAGAACAATGTCCATATCCATTTTTAAAGTTACTTGATAGACATGACATATTTACACAGTATATTATGCTAGCCACATCTTAATAAAATGGTATGAGAGAAAAGCATAATAGGACATTAATAGATATGGTTAGGAGAATGATAAGTAACTCTTCACTATTTAAGTCTATACAAATGTATGCCATTAAAAATGCTATGTATTTTTCAAATAGGGTCCCTAGTAAGACAATTCCAAAAAGACCTTTTGAATTATAGGCTGAAGGTAGACCTAGTTTGAGAAATATATATGTTAAGGGTTGCCTAATAGAGGCAAGAATCTATAATCCACATGAAAGGAAATTAGATTCTCGAAAGATTAATGTTTACTTTATGAGTTACTCAAAGAGATCTAAAGGATTTAGTTTTTGTTGCCTAAATCATAGTCCTAGAATTGTGGAAACTATACATACCATATTCATTAAGAATGGTAAAGTTAGTAGGAGTAATGAAAGATAAAATATGGATATCAAAGAAGTAAAGGTAAATGCTCCTTTATCCATAAAAGCTTCTTCATCCATAGTCTCTCCCATTATTTTTTTTGTTAATTAATGAAAATTTAGACAATATTAAACATTATTTGAATGAAGGATCATACCTATAAGAAACTAACTCACAACCACCTATCATATATGAACCATAAGAAATAACGTTTAAGAAGATCTCAAAGAGAAAAAGAGTTAGCTATTTTAAGTGATTAACTGGTTTATTTATAAAAGTCATAAGAGATATTGGAATTAATAAAGATTTATTTTCATTTTTATAAGCCATAAAATGTGTAGAGTCTGAAAAATGGATTAATGAAATGAAAAATAATTTAAAGTTCATAGAAGATAATAAAGTTTGGGATTTCATTGAATTGCTAGAAGATTCTAAATGAGTTAGGTGTAAATGACTTTTTAAAACTAAATGCAACTTAAATGGAAATGTTGAAAAATATAATGCTAAACTTATTGCCAAGGGTTATACTTAGAAAAGAGGTGGCAACTATAAAGAGACATTTTCACTTATGTCAGAGAAAGACTCATTAAGGATTATAATGGCATTAGTGACTTAATAAGATTTAGACTACACCAAAAGGATATGAAAACAACCTTTTTGATAGGGATCTTAAGAAGGAACTATTTGTGGACAAACTTGAAGGCTTTATTGACAAAATAAATGGTGTGTGAACTTAATATGTGGTTTTAGATAAATTTCTCGACAATGGTACTATCGTTATATGGTTGATAATTCTCCCAAGAATGATATCGCTTTGTCTTGTTTTATCTATGCTTGGCTTTTAAGAGCAACACTGTCGCTGTATGGTTGTTTTACCTTATGTCGGAGAGTGTTACGACTCTCCCAATGTTGTATTCCTCTTCTATAATTTATTAATTTTAATTTTAATTTTTCAAAAAAATCAATGATATTATAACATTTTTTAGTTTTTAAGAAAATATTATTAATTATTTTATTTATTAAAAGATTAATGGGAGTAAGTATGTCTTTTTAGTCCTACTAGTTGATGATATCTTACTTGCTTCTAATAATTTGAGCATGTTATATCAGACAAAAGATTAAATCTCCAAAAATTTTGAAATGAAAGATATAGAAGTGTCCTATGTGATATGAATTGAAAATTTTTGTGACGGATTTTTTATCTCTCTCTCTCTACTCCTTTTCTTCTTCACATGTCTGCAAGTTATTATTATGAAGTTAATTGCTCTTCCCTATAAGGAACAAGATCATTTGGGTTTCTAGCTAAAGAAAGTCTCAATTATTTTGATAAAAATAAAGTTTCTATCTTTTTCAGTTTTTTTGTCTTTTGTTTACTTACTCGTAATATTGCTCTTTCCAACACACCTTCTTTTAATTTCTATTATAGGAACACTAATCCATTTAAACTTGATTATATTCTTTTTTAATCTGGGATTTTTAGATTTTTACGATTCGAGTTTTCTTGTACTAGTTTCAATGAAGTATAATTTTGAGTTTTATGAATTCAGTTCTTTAACTTCTATGGTTTTCTTGTTACCATGTAATTTGGAGGAGTTTATTTCTTTTTCTTTTTGTTAAGTTTTCAAGATCTTGATCAGCTACTTCTCTGCATAGCTTTAGATTTTCTATTCAAAATTTTCTCCTCCCTCTCACTTTCTCGAAAACCAAGCACACTTCTTTACATGCCTTCGGATTTTTTGTTCAAAATTTTCTCCTCTCTCTCTCTCTCACTTTCTCGAAAACAAAGCACAACCTATTTTGTAAGACCCCGAACCTCATTATGTTGTAATGTTTCCTAAGTATGAATATATGTTGATGATTTAAGAGAATAGTGT
>JAOQMM010000049.1:0-15008 GCA_027563515.1 Erythroxylum platyclados | reverse complement strand
CACACTATTCTCTTAAATCATCAACATATATTCATACTTAGGAAACATTACAACATAATGAGGTTCGGGGTCTTACAGCTAGGCTGACTCGACCCATCTACTTTATTTTTTAAAAAAAATTTCAACAAAACAGCATCGTTTTGAACATTATTCTACACCTGGCCTGTGGCTCGGACGGTTCAAGGGGGCCAACCCTGGCCAAACGTGGGCCGAGCCGGAAATGCCATCCCTAGTGGCAGAGTCGACAGGATGAGAATGATATCAGGGACTATAAGTGTCGTTTTCCTTTAACTGTAAGTGTCATTTTCATTATGCTTTTAGTTTCTTAATTTCACTTTTTATATTTGTATATATCTTTCATATGGTTATATTTTCGAAAACTTAGGTGATTTTTTATTATGTGCTAAGAATTATGTGATTTTCGCCTGATTCATGAGTTTCTTTAGCTGTCTTCATTGCTTCTTTGATTGGTCTTCATGTGTGTTTATAGATTTTTGGGATAAAGGAATTGGTTTTGGATTTTCTGGGGGATTGAATTGTGAAAATAATTTGAGATGCGGCAGATGATGGGTTTGGTGGATTATGGAGATTTTTGACTATTCAGATTGTTGAATTTTGGTTGTTTGGTTATCGGGAAGGTATAGGCTCTCAAATTTTTACGCTAATTTTGTTATTCTAAGGCTTTTGTATTTTCCATGTAGACAAACAGGTTTAAGTTATGGTTTTTTTGCCATCTATTTGTTAGGTTAGTATGAGCTTAGCTATAAGCTCTTCGTGATCTTAAATTAGTGAGAAAAATATAACTGATAGTTTAATGCAAAGAGATGAAAATATAGCTATGATGAACATTCTGATTTGGTAATGAGAATCTAATCCTTACTTTCTTAATTAGTTGTTAGTGAAAGAAACTTTGAAGTTTGCTTGTAGTAGCAATATGGTAGACTCAACATGTAATTTCTTCTTATAGTAATTATTTGCCACATCTTTCTCTATTACTTCATCTTGAAGTTCTCACATAAGGTCTTTCCAATTCTTTTCCCACTAGTAGATAGCAAGTAAACCATGAAGAAAGGCAATTTTCTCATTTTGTAGTTATTTTTTTGTCTGGTTCTACTTGTGCCCTTCTGATCCAATAGATCATCCAATTTAATGTACCCTCTCTTGCCATATTGAACTTGGGACTAAACAATTATATTAGTATGTAAAGTCTGTGCATGTACCTCATCATTTGTTTTCTCTGTAATAGGTAGATGGCATGGATGGAGGTAAGCTAATTACTTAAAATATCCTAGTCGTTCTCCTTCATTCACTTCATTGAACTTAATACATAAGGATACTCATCAGTATCGATGAATATGGCACAACTTGAATACGTCTTTTTCATCTTTAGCTAGTAGATTCTAGCATGCTCCATCTGTTGATTTTCATATTGATTAGGGCACCCACGAGTTAAGACATTGATTTCATAATTGTAGAGTTCTTGGAGAATAGTTGTCACTTTTGTTGCTGTAATGGTAAGTAACTAATTTTCTCAAAATTGTAAAATAAATTGGAGTTGAAGATGAGAAAATTAGGGAGGACTTGGAAATGTATGCCCTCCCCAAGTTATGTTGTACCTAGTATAAGAGTGAAATATATGTAAATGTAGGAGTGGCTGTTGGAATAGGATGGCAAGCAAAAGTTACATATATAAATTTGAGCTGCTACTACATTATTGGTCTCCCACTTGGATTTTGGTGGAACTATTGTCCAGACCTTGATATTGACAATCATTATTATAAGATGCGATTGGAAAAAGGAGGTAGTTTATGGTCAAATACAAAGACCACATGATTAGCCAGAAACATAATCCCTTTAGTACTGAAATTATTGCTAATATTTTTGTAATCTAAGTATTTATAACTTATAAACTGGTCTCTTTATTTATTTTTTTGTCTATAAGAATTATTAAAGTTGTCACTAATATCTTGTATAGGAAGAATATTCTTTTTGCTGATATAATTTAATGATATTTATATAATTTTACTTTTTATATACAATGCTTGATATTTTGAAATAATAATATCTTTATACAATTTATTTATATAATAATATGTCGATACATTATATACAAAATATATTGTTCAATAATATGGATTAAAAATGTAACAAATAACATATCATAAACATTTGGCTACATTTTATAACATTTAGCTAGTAATATTGAGCTACAAAAAAACATAGCCAAGAGCTATTGGCTACGATTTCTAAAAACATCACCAATAGTTTCAGCTATGAGGATTTAGCGACGTTGTGTGCGACGAAACAGGAATGTAACTAAAAACTATAGGCAACATTTTTTAGACATTTAACTACATTTTTTCGTAGCCAAATATCAACTTTGTTGTATTGTAGATTAATGAATGGGCCATTAGAGACTATCTTATGCAAGTTAATACTTTTGATCGTAAGAAAGAACTTTATTCTTGCTTACCAATACCAAAGAATATAATTCTATTAATGTTTTTAACCTCTTAGTTAGATGATCTTTGTCGATAATTTCATTTGATATTTGTAATAAAAAGATATCTACTTAAATATCACTTATTCCATAATGGTACCTAAGAGCGGATAAATTAGATGCTTAAAATTTTAAGAGTCTTTTTGCCACTTAAAAAGTAATATAAAAAATTAAACAAATATGTAGCAATTATCACGCATGCACAATAAGTAAATAGAGTAGGAAAGAGATATTGCAAACCAATTTTATAGTAGTTCGATAAATAAATCAAGCTTACTTTCACTTGCTACTTGGAATTCCACTAAACTCTTCTTTCAATTAAGTGAAGAAGAACCTTGATACAAGTCTCTTTATTTGGTATGAGTAAACAGCATTTTACATTCTTTGTTGATGATAAAAGAAAAACCAATAGCTTTAATGAGCCTGATAACACATTAGAATCAACCCCCAATTGAAGTTTACAACATAAATAAACCTTACTTGATCATTTTAATATTCTACAACTCAAAACCAATTTATAAAAAATGTAAATGTGTTATAAAAGCGTAAAAACTATTTAAAATATATTCTTATTTTAAAAAATATCATAAAGTTGTCTAACAACCAAAAACTCATATATTTATAGCATTTAAGCCTTCAAATAATCATCTGAGATACAAATCAGTTGTTATAATGACTAGTTTTTTAGCAACATCGACTAATCAAAATATATTTGGATGGGATATCAATTAATCGATACTTAAGCTAGACAAAATGTCCCTTTCTTATTCAAAACTGAAAGCAATTATTAACTAATCAATTATAATCCTTTAGCTAATCAGTTGTTCACAATACCTTTTTTTAATTGAGTTTGAGTTTGAGCTGCCTAGGTCTAAGTTTACCCAAGGTCTAACTCTTCCACTTAAAATAGTTGAGCCTCGAGTCGGTCTGAGCCTGAGCCTGACCAACGAGCTGAATCATTGAAAACACATAAATCTGGCTCATGGGTCAGTCCATTGCTATCTTTATTAATGACTCCGCAAAATTCTTTATTAAAAAGAGGCAAAATTTTAATTTTTACAATTCTAGAATTTGATTTGTCATTTTTTATATTTTATAAAAATCAGGTCTTAAGATTAACTCTTAAAATTGATACTTGAATTTGAACAAAAGGATTTTACCAATAAAAGAAGTTTTGAGTTGAAGAAGTCTTAAAGAAAGAGAGGAGATAACCAAAGGCAAGTGTCAAATGACTTGGAATGACTTAAGTTAGTAAGTACAAGGGGTCTGATTCACCTTAAAACAAGAAGATACGCTTTAGTTTGTACAAAGAGTCATTTGATGGCTAAATTGAATATTTCACTAGTTGAGGTACCATTTAAATTATAGTTGAATAATGAGCTCCGCAGACAACGGCTATTAATACTGGACAGTCCCGCAACACCCTATCCAAGCAACATTAGAGGAAAAAGAAACAATTTAACAGTAAAACAAAAACATAAAAACAGATGCCACAACAGAAAAGAAGAAAACAAAAGCAATATAGTATTTGATGTTGGGGTGTGAGTTAGAGACTGTGGGGTAAAAGGTCCAAAGTCCAAGGATCTTAGTTGGTTATATTAATATAAGAAGGTTCCAGGAATCAAGGGTCAATATCATGTGACCAGACCCATAAGTTTTGGAGTCTCCGAACGTTAACAAGGTTTTTCTTCTTCTCTATCTTCTCTTACTCTCAAGAAAGGCCCCAATAGTTACAGCTTTAACAAATTCCACTAAGATTTCACGGAATTATCCAATACCACTTCCAGTTTACAGCTTCAAGAAAACCGTTCCCGTTAGCCATTTATTGTTTCATTGATAGTGTTCTAAGTACTGTTTAAGTTGTGGTCGCTAGTTGCTAGCTGCATACTCACTACTTGGTGTTAGTGCAATGATAGTGCATATCAAAGGAGTAGAAACAAGAAGCAAGATGGATTCTGGAGCTAGAGCTGCAATGATCTTCTTCTTCTTCTGGAGTCTTTTTTTAGTTTCTCAGTTTTCCTTCTGTGTAGCTGTTCGAGAAGAGCAACTTAATAAGTTGGCGAAGTCCTTATCGCCGAGAAAAGCTCGGTTTTCGGGCACACAGTTGTTTCATGCCCCTTCTTCTGGTCCAAGTCAAAGTCAGCCTCCCGTAAACCATGAATTAGGAGATCCAGACAAGTTGTACGGAGATGAAAAGAGGATAATTCACACAGGACCTAATCCTCTTCACAACTAGCTAGGTGAATGATCAGAAGGTAGGTTCGGGTACTAATGTATGTTCTATAAATGTTTAATGTTAGAATTCAGAAATGCCAGGAAACGACTTCAATATGTTTTCTGCTAGCTTGACTTTTGTTTTCTTTCGCATAGTAGACTGAACTAGAGAAAAAGAGAGAGAAAAGAGAGCATTAGCTTTAGCCTTTTCAGTCATGTTTAACGAGGAGGCTACGGTCAGTGTTGCAGTGGACTGAGAATTATAGAAGGCATGCAAGCCGACGAGAGAGGGCTAGTTTTAATGCTCTTGTTTCTTTTGCAGTACTGTTCCATTTCTGCTGTACCCTTCTGCTAAAAATTGAATGTGCTTGAATTTAAATGACGTAGTTACTCTTGTTCATCTGCTTTGTTGTTCTAGCTCGCTACTACTACTGGTAACCCATTTGTTTTGGAAAGCTCTCTCTTTTACATTTCCATCTCCTTTTCTTTATGTCTATACATTTTCGAACCACTTTAATCTTACAAACTAAATTTATGGAGTAATCTTAAGAAAATTGTCAAATTCCTCTGTTAGAAAAACTACGGTCCTTTATTAAACTTTTGGTATATCAAACTATTCAATCTTCTCTTCCTGAGAAAAAAAGGTAAGACAAGCGGTAAGAAAAATTAACCTGTGGAACTTGCTATACTATTTGTGTGATAGCGCTAATTTCCCGTGCTTTTTCGACAAAAAAATGAAAAAGTGGACATTCTCACAGTACTTCCAGATGTGTTAAAAAGGAACCTGTGCTTTTTTTTTTTCTTATGAAAAGAGGAGATTGCATCAGGATTAGCAAACTAGCTTTTTAACTTTGATGGTCAACAGCATTCATGATCTTCAGTATCCAAATAGGCAAAACAAAAAGTGAAACTTGTGGAAATTGAGGCTTTACTTGTTTTTATATGAAGAATCCTAGATAACAAGGGTTTTAGCTTGTAGTCCAACTTTAGACTTATTCTAATGGCGCACTTAATGCTAGATCTAGGACTCATCGCCCACTTAATTAATGTGTCATGTTTGTTGTTTTAGAATCCTATCCAAATTAAACAAAATTAACCAGCATCCTATCGGTCAAGCAAATTTCCAAGCTTGATTATTTATTCAGGCATGAGATTCTTGGAAGATGAATAATAAGCAGAGCAACCATGAATAATATAGAATGTGCTAATTGTGGTGGTCTATCATTAATATCATGCTCAGAGCTTGCTGTGCTTTAATAATTGGCTGAGGGATGTGAAGAGGAGTCTGTCTTTGATTGATTATTCCTAGGAGTCCCACCTGTTCTTGAATTGAATGCTTCCATTTCTTCAACAAAAGAGTATGCCTGTCTTGCTGGGCCAACGCGCTTTCTCAGGGCTTAGGACTCTCTACTCCTCAATATCATATACTTTAGTTAATATCGTAGTTCAGAATTTGCGGTACTACTTTCTAATTTTATAATGCTCTTTTGTATGAATGGTTATACATATATGGAGATCTTGATGGCTGTACAGTAAAAGTTTGCTTGCAACCATTTGGGGCATTCATAACCGAAATCCTTGCTATTCCTATGTTCAATGTGGAGAGAAATATGTATTGTATGACGTTTTCAGAACCCCAGTTGTTTACTGAGATCAATATCCCTTGGTTCAATGTGGAGAAAAATCTTCCATAAAATATGTGTTCATTGATATGTGATATTATTTTGTAGTTCCAATGTCATCTGTTGACAATAAAGAAGCTTAGAAACTTTATTGGAATCAGTACTGTCGGATGAACCCTGAAGAAGCCAAGAATCGGAAGAAGAAGAAAGCAAAGACATTTATTTTTTTGTAATTCAAGTTTTTGATGAGTTCAAAAGATTCCGAGGAAATATGGGAAGGAGTTGAACGACTTCTAATTCAATGCTTACCACGAAATGAATGTTTGCTCGGGTTGGCCATTATAGAGCACTTAATGTGAGAGAGCTTATAAAGAGAGGGGCATTGCCTCTTTGCTGTTTACAGCTTCCATGACAAACTCTTGTTTATTGCTTCCACCCACCTACCTCTAACCCTAAGCTGTTGTTTGCTTACTATGGCTTTGTAAAACTCCGTCATTTGGATAATATCCATTTTGCATTACAATCGTCAATTAATATGGAAGCCGTGAGACTTGTTGCCTAGGTCCCATAAAAAGGTTATATGGTTAGAAATCTCTAAATTTAATAAACATTATCAACCACCTAAGAGGTCCTATTAATGTTAATTAATGCAGGTCGCATTCATGTTCCTCAACCATGACCATTATGATAGGTTGGTGATTTTTGCTACTCAATTGGTGGTCTCAAAATCCGCTTTCACTTCCATCTCCTTGGTATCCTTAAAACATGTAGGCGTTTGATGAGAATGTCTCATTTCAATTAGCATGAAACTTGATTTGGGTTTTGAAAGCTTTTCTTTTTAGACTCCAACTCCAGTCTTCGAACGTGGGGGGAGAAAGGCGTATACCAACTGAATTAAGGTTCATTGGTTTATGAAATTAAGCTGTGGTACCTAGAAATGTTGAATGCGTACTGAAGGTGATCATCTCAAAATCGAAAAACAAATTATCATAAATGACTAACCAAATGCTGAATCCCAATAGGGCATCAACAACCTCGAGGTATTGGTTTAGAAGCATCAACGATTTCGGACCGTGCATTCAACAAAAATGAGGGAGAGAAAAATAAAAAAAGAAATTGGGTTCGACGTCCATATAGTGCAGAATACATTATAGGTGTCGCTTCCATTTCTTCTAATTCCAACAATTTAACCGAAATGTTTCATCCAAAATACCAGATAAAATACCAGTCTGTGCTTGATTTCATGTGTTACCTAATAATGCACGTGTGTTTGTCATGCACGTTAAAAGAACTTGTAATACACTACTACAGTTTCCCAAATGAGGAATACACAAGGATGTTTTTGGTGCGTATATCCCATAACACGTAAAAAGGAAGAGGTTAATGCAATGAACCAACAGGTTAAGTAATAGAATTATTACACCTTAATCAGTAAGGTTAAGTAATAGAATTAAAATGAGGGTACATTTGGGAAGGATTCAATAGATAAGAAATGAAAATTGAATAGTTGGTTGCATATTATCATTATAGAGGCAATAATTTCATATCTCAGTTTAAAGGAATCCTCCATACCTTCCATATACCAGAGAAATGAAACTCATTCCTGATTAGTGGGGAGTGTCACAAACGTGGCATGTGACCAAGAGTATCAAGGCGGTGGCACTTCTTGTCACCCGCTTGACACTTTTTTTTTAAAAATGTTTTTAATTTTAATTAATTAAATACAATAAATTAATTATAAAATAATTAATTAAATAATATTACAATATAATTAATTAATTAATTAATTATAATATAATTAATAAATAAAATATGATTCATTCATTAATTTCAATATTTTTATTAATTAATTACAATATAATTAATTAATTAAAATAAAATCAATCAATTAATTAAAATATTGTAATTAAAATATAATTCATCCATTAATTAAGATATAATTAATTAAAATAATATTGTAAATTAATTAATTACATTATAATTAATTAAAATATAATTCATTCATTAATTACAATATAATTAATTAAAATATTACAAATTTTTATTTATCCATATTTTTAAACAATCAAGCACTATCAATAGTAATGGTAATCATTCTTTTCTCTTAACGAACCATCATAATTATAATGATTATATCCATTCACATTTTTTACTATATTCATTCTCATTCTTATTATTATTCTCCGGTATGAACCAACCACTTTCTTAGAGTTGAATTTTGAAAAAAAGAGATTGTGTTCTGTTTGTCAGCATTGAAACTGTAATTGTTCATTCAATTTTATACGAAAAATACATATTTGAATTCTAAGAATAATAATAATAAGTTCAATTTTCGTTTTATTAAGTTATTATGACTGTAGTAATATTGTCAGATATTGAGACTGTGATTACAATTCCAATCTCAAAAACTAAACTGGATGGAACTTGCCAACTTAAGAGCCCAAGATCCTCTGCTGTGCATAATAACACTTTCTGAAAAAGCTCTGTATGATTATAACTTACATTACGTATTTCATGTCATTTATTTTTAAGGGGGGAGTTAATATCCTTTGAATGCACCAGGTAAAGCTTCAGGGCTGAACTTGGGAATGCAGTAAATAAAGGAAAAAGTGTACATTAATTCCATTCTCCCATGTAGCAACTAGCAGGTGCTCTGTCCCTGCCTCTCCAGCCTTTCTGTCGTCTATGAAGTAATTGCGTCATGTATAGCATTGCCAGATCAGTCTTTTCAAGCCATGTAATAACCTCACTTTGGATCTAAAATAATTATAGAGCATTTATGGTCTCCGAAGACAGTTGAGCCACCATTTTGGAGTCCTTAATTGCCTCCATGGTGATCCCAATTAAAAGTCCCGTTTCTTGAATCAATGAGTGGAACAATTATTCCTCTTGCGAGCATGAACCCTAGCTACTCTACAACCTCATAGTACTAAGGATGTACACAACGCACTAAAGAAAGCCTATGATTCCCGTTATTTTTCATGTAGTGAAATAGTCGGATCAAAACCCTACCTAAAATGGTCTCTTTACGGTTAACCTTTTACTTCTTTTTCAAATATATATTTATACATATATATATATATATATATTAATTCTTAATACTCTTTAAGCATTTTAAATTACACTAAATTTCACTTTATTTATACATATACATTTATAGAGCAGAGCTTTTTTATAAATTAAAGAATATATTAAATTTCTAAAATGAAATTGGCTAAGTCATACATGAGTCCTATGACAGATAAGGTAGCTTAGAGTTTCATAAGCAATTTCTGATCAACGTTAGAGCCACTCTTAAGTAGTTCCTTTCACCTAAGGGTAAGCACAACAAAATTAGGATAGAAGCCACATGAGCGAGCACTAGGTAATCCCATCGCTAGAGGAGATTCAATAGCACATTGGGTTGAAGTCTGTAATAGCTTTCTTCGAGCCTATTTGCTTAGAAAAGGAACAGTGGAGGAGCTCAAGCAGTAGCTTGTTCTGAGCTATTTTCTGAGTCATTAAAGGACTATTCATCTCTATTGCAAGGTATTGGGCTCTTTATAGGTTCCAAGGGGCTGCCACTTCAGATCCACAGATTATCTGAGGTTGAATTGTACTTAGAAACAGTTCCTTTATCCAGCTGATTAATTCCACTGTCACCTTTTCCTTGTTCCTTTTAAGCCTTTGAAAAAGCCTGGCATTTCTCTCCTTCAAAATGTAGTAAATGGGGCTGCCAAAAGGCAATAGTGAGAATTATTTTGCAAGTATCAAACGTACCTCTGCCTTGGCTGATCTTTTTGAAGAACTCCATCTAACAAAAGCTTGTTTCTTCCAACTTTACAACATCACTGGATGTTATTCCGTATTAATGCCGAGTACTTGCAATTGAAGAATAAATGGGATAGAGACTATTGACCAGCTCTGCATAGGCAACAGGTAGGTGGTAGGTTAAGGAAAGTCATCATGTTCCCAACCTCTACCTAGATAAGTCACATGAAGTAACTGATTTTGGAAGAAATTTCGTGCTCCAAATTACTCCATGCCAAGCTATTCTCTTAGTAGAGTTATTTTTACCAAGCCTTGATACATGCATGTTCATAAAAATAACTCTTACTTTATATATATTTGAAATAATATTTAAAATAATTGAAACACAATATAAATTATTTTGAGTAAAGATATCTACAAGATTAAAACATAACATAAATTTATTAACATCATTTTACCATCTTGATTTTACATACGACAAATCTAATGAAAATAACTCTTATTTTATATTAATTTGAAATAATACTTTTTAAAACATTTCATTTTGTAAAACCAAATATCAAGATTTATCAAATATGCACATTTGTATCCTAGTTAGTTACAAAACTTAAATATGACGAATTTTTACTCCTCTAAAAAATTTGACCTAATTTTTTTTATATTTATTAAGAGCAATCCAATACACCTTTAATAAAAAATTGAAATATATATAAAAATAAATTAATTAATAAAAATCAAAAATTTGAAAATTATAAAAAAAATACATAAAAACAACTTTGAATGTTGCCAATTTTTGTAGAACTTCCAAAGAATGATTTGAATACAATTCTAAAGTCTATCTAAGCTTCATTAAATTTTTTTCACTAACATTGTTAAAGTGGCTATATACGTATATATTTTTCGTAGATCTTAATATGTAGTTTTACAAAATAAAGATTAAGGTGTATTTGATACATGTCTAAAATGTTCTTCTATTAGAGGGGGAAGATGCTACTTCAGAAGGATTAACATCCTACCGCCATCATGGTCACTCCACTATCAGATCATCTACAAACTGCAAAATGATATTCCACACTTAAAATTTTTGTCAAAATACGTGCTTCGAGAAGGAAATTTTTATAAAGAGTAAATATGTAGTTTTGAGAAAAATTTAAAATATTATTAGCTTTTTAAATTGCTTTATGAGAGAAATTTTAGTTGATACAAAATAAATTTTCTCTTTCATTTTTTTAACTAATTTTAAAATCATTTTCGAGAAAATTTCTCTAGGTAACCAACGCATTACTTAAATAAAAAAACAATATTTTAATATTATAAAGTAATTATTAAAAAATATATCCACTTTTTAATAAAGGAGAAGTTGATAAAAAAAATCATGATTAATGCTTTTAAAATTAATTAAAAAAAAGCCTACATGTATTATAAACCGAAACATAAGTTTGATGGTCTTTATAATAATAAATATATTGAACAAGTAAAAAACATAACTTAAAAATATATATGACAATCTTAAACTAGACATTTGTGTATAAAAGGAACATGTTTTTTTTAAGTTAAATAATTAATTAATTCCAAAAGAATCAAGGTACACGGTGATTTTAGGTGATTAATCTACACCTAAAATCAGTTCAAATAACAAGCATCATATCAACTCTACTAACCATTGTTTAGACCAAGGTTTCAAAAATACATCATATAGGCATTAATAGAGCTCTTTATTACATAGAACAAGCTGGTGACAAATCTAGACCGCATTTTTCCTGGACACTGGTTCCCAAGTATTTGTTCTCTGATCCATGAGGTGACTTCCTGAGCTACCTGGCCTTTGGACCTCTCCTTAGATTAAAAACAGATGTGGTTCTTTCGCGTCGGATGGAGTATATAGTGCTTCCATATGCTATCATACTAATCATCTTGTGAAGTATTCTTTTTATGTTTTAAGCTCTTGAATATCTCTTGGTAGTCTAGGCTGTCGATAGATAACCTGCATAGATGCCTAATGTGTCTCCAAATGTAGGAGGAAAACTCACAATTGAAAAAAAAAAGAGCTTAAGATTCACTTTCTATTTTACAGAGCCAGTGTAGTTAAGAGTGTATTAATGAATTTTAGGTTGTCCAAATTTCTAAGCCTTTGTTTGAAAATTAGTCATAACATAAAAAGGAGACTTTATGAAGCATCTTCTTGCACCAAACAATATCATACCAATTAGGTCCAGCCCTGGGCATGAGCAGGAAGGACACCTGCCTAGGATCCACTCTCATGAAGAACAAAGTAGGCAATAAAAAAGGTCCTTATTTTGTCTCATTTTGTTCTAAAGAGCAACAAAAGGGCTCCCTATTTTGCCTATTTTTTGTTCTTTATTAGGGCTCACTTTTGACCCTCATAAATAACAAAAAGAGGTAAAATAAGGGCCTTTTTTAATTTTACCCAAGGCCTATAAAATGTCAGGAATGGCCTTGATACCGATTAACCTTCTATTCACGAGGTATTAGAGATCTTCTATATAAAAAAAAATTTGAGAAATTCCCTGTATGGTGTTTTAGCCAAATATATGAATCATCACTACCTTGTCTTAGGTTATAGGGAAAGAAACAACTCCTCAGCATGTGAGCATTCAGTGCCCATTCATTACCAGCGATAATCATTCTCACTTTTAAGTGATTAGGGTAGAGATGTTTCTAATCTTGGTATAGTTTAGTTCTAAATAAAGGGCCTACATTACTCTAATTATCAAACCACAGGGATGTTGGCTTTTCATTCTTGATTTTGTAAGCTATATTCGTGGATATTAAATCCCTAGTTTTAAGTAATTGAGTTGTAAACTATGAATGACTAGTTTTGACATTAGTTTCCATAAGCTTCTCCCTTTTAAGAAATAAAAGTGCATCTATTGAACCCATGAAGCCTCCTTGTTAGTTAACAAACTCTAAAGTCTATTAGATGAGAGTTTTATTGGAAAGAGCCATTATAATAATGCCTTGACCACTTGTTATCTTAGGTTTGCATACCTTAGATCATTTCACCTTGGTAAAACCTTTTTCAGGTCTCCAACCCATAAAAAACCTCTTAGATGATTCTCTATTATAATAGATACTCTTTTGGCTAAGAAAATATGAGTTAACCAATAAGTATGCAAAAAGGACTGATTTAATCAGTTAAACTCTGCCTATACGTGAAAAAGTTTTATTGCACCATCAATTGATACATTTTTGGACCTTCTCCAAAAGAGGAGCACATGTATTGAATCTTAAATTTCTTATGGTAATAGGTATTCCTAGATAATCAAAGGGAGGATCCTTAATTTGTAGGTTAGAAATTGAGGAAAGTCATATAGCTCTATCCTTAGCACCTACAAAGACAATCATAAAGTTATTATTCATATTGATGCTCATACTCAGAAATAGTTTCAAGGAATTCAGGGTGGCCATTAGTAAGTTATTTAATTTGTCATTAGCTTTAAACAAAAGAAGAAGGTTATCTGCAAAAGCTAGATTAAATATTCTTAACCTTTTGCATTCACAATGGAATTTAGAACTTTTTTCCATCTTAATAGAGTTATTTATCATTCTAATTAATGCATACATACGAAGGATAAAAAGTTAATGGGAAAAAAGGTCCCTTTACCTTAATCCTTTCCGAACTTTGAATAGGTAAGTAGGTTCTCTACTAATCAATATCTTATATGATATTGTTGAAATGCATTAGTTAATCCAGGGTATGAATATTCTTAGAAAACCAAATGCTTCAAGTAAGTTTAGTACAAAACTTTAATGTATTAAATCAAACACTTTGTTGAAATCAACCTTGATCATAACATCCCTTTTCTTATTCTTTCTTTTATAACTTTTCAGTAGTTCTTTTACAATTAATATATTGTTCCCTATTAGTCTTTTAGAAAGGAAAGCTTCATGTGCTTTGTTAATGATTGAATATAACACATTATTAAACCTTGAAGTAATCAACTTTGAGCTGATTTTATATAGGGTATTGCAATATAATATAAGCCTATAATCCTTAATGGAATTTGGATTTTGATTTTTAGGGATAAGGCTTATGAAAGTCTAATTTATTTCCCTGAACATCCTGCTCTTTTCAAGGAATTCTATAGTTGCTTTAGTTACTTAATCGTAAGTGGCCGTGCCTTTTGCTAGAAGTGTTCATTGAGTCTATTTAGGCTAGATGACTTACCAAGGTTGAGATCAAACATCACTTCCTCTATATCCAATGAAGTGAAAGTTTTGAATAATATATTGGCCTCTTTTGGTTGAAAATGAAAGATTTCAACAAACTTACATTAGAGCTCTCTACTTCAGCTTTTAAGTGTTTGAGAAGCATTTAAAGGCTTCTAGTTCCAATTCCTCTTGTGTATAAGCAACACCACCATTTTGTTTGACTAAAGATTTTTTTTTTGTGCTTCTCTTTACTGCAATAGATAAGTGGAAGTAAAAGGTGTTCTTATCCCCCACTTTCATCTATATGATTCTTAATTTTTGCATGAGGAGTGAGTAATGAATTTCCACAGCTTTTGAGTATTCCAAAATAACATTCTTCTCTTCATTGATAAGAAGAGTATCACTAGGACTATAATAAAACTTCAATTCTTGCTTCCCTATATGTAAGTTCTTGAAACAGATGAATGCTTTAGTGCCCTAGGTTTATGAGGATAAGCTTTTTCATATTGCTTCTTCAAACCCTTCTACCTCATATAAGTAGTTATTCAATTAAACTGGAGCTTTCTTATTAGTGTAAAAGAGATGTTGTAAACTAAGATCGGGCAATGATTAGAGAATTTTGGACTAGACAAGATGGAGTTACTATTAAGGAAACTTAGCAAACATGTAACACCCCAAAACATACCCTAATTGGAATTAGTAAATTGAAAGTGGATTAAGTGATTTAATTGAGATTAATTGGAGAAAAT
>JAOQMM010000048.1:152581-166963 GCA_027563515.1 Erythroxylum platyclados | reverse complement strand
GGATTTGTGAATAAATATTTCCATGCACTAGATTAGATTCTAAAGTACATTCAACATGAGAAGTATAGCTGAACCTTACCTAGGGAATTCATTGTTATTCTCTTTTGTTTTAGGTGATCTGTGCATTTGGTAGGCTTGGAACAATGTTTGGGTGTGACAAGTACAACATCAAACCAGACCTCGTTTCTGTAGCTAAGGTACTGTTGAAGAAATGCGACTACAGCATCACTTTCTGTGAGAACATATTTCTATATTTCTGAACGAGTTGATTTTCCTAGGCTCTTTCCTCTGGATATTTGCCAATTGGAGCTGTTATAGTAAGCCCGGAAATTGCAGATGTGATTTACTCTCAAAGCAACAAACTCGGTGAGTTGATAGTACCAAAGTGATATAATACAAGTTACCAAACTGATAATTTCCAGTAATTGGTAAATTTTGGATGTTAACAGTCTGTAGAACACTTAACATGTAGTCCTCTCTTTCAGGTTCTTTTTCTCATGGCTTCACTTACTCTGGCCACCCGGTAGCCTGTGCAGTTGCAATTGAAGCACTCAAGATATACAAGTATGCTAACTCTTTTCTTCTTAAAATCTTGGGACTACAACTACAGCCGTAGGGTGATTGAATTCATTTTTCATTAGCACTGAGTAAACTAACTTCTTGTATACAGGGAAAGAAATATTTTGGAGCAAGTAAATAGCATAGCACCCAAGTTTCAAGATGATTTGAAGGCCTTTTCTGACAGTCCTATTATCGGAGAGGTAAAAGCTTCATTTATACTTTCGATGAAGTTGTTAATAGGAGAAGATAAGATGCTAAACACTTAGCTGTTAATACTTTCCTATGTCGCAGATTAGGGGAACTGGCTTGATTCTTGGAACCGAGTTTGCAAACAACAAGTCACCTGAAGATCCATTTCCCGCAGAATGGGGCAAGTTTTCAATTTTGCTTTCTTATTATGGTTTTCCCGTAGAACATTTATCCATTTTTAGTTATCCTATCAGAAGCTAACAGACCAAAATGGAGTTCTTAAAGTGCTTTCTGTTTTCTCAAGAATTATCCCCCCTTGTTAATTAACCCTGTTAACCATATATATTGCAGGAGTAGGCGCATATTTTGGACAAAAATGTCAGGAGAATGGCCTCTTAGTACGTGTTGCTGGAGATAACATAATGATGTCTCCTCCCTTCATATTCAAACCCGAAGAGGTCGACGAGGTACTTCTCATGAATACTACTGACGAAAAGAAGACGATATCTTTTAATCGTTTTCTGCATAAATTTGATGTTGAGGGATGATCAGGGAATAGATGACTATGAGGGGAATAGTTTTACTTCGTAGCCTGAATTTAATACTGCAAAGTTATGGACTTGGGCAGAGCATAATGCATTCAAGTAATTACTTATCTTTTTGCAGTTAATTAGCATATATGGGAAAGCTCTCAAGGCTACTGAAGAGAGGGTTGCAGAGCTAAAATCCCAGAAGTGAAACTCAAAACAGCAGCAGAGAATACAATGACGAAAATTCTCTTAAATCTTTGATGTAAAGCTGATGCATCGACTATTTTGTCATCCTAACACTTGAATAAAGCATTTGCAGATCTTTGAGCTTTTTGTGCTCTTTCATAGCCACAATCCGCCATTAATGACCTTGATCACCGTTGCCAAATAATTGTTGAACTCGTAATGGAAAGATAGATAAGCATACACTATTTTTATGTAATCTACTTTGGATGAACTATGAAAATGGGTAACAAGCAGCTTCCATTAGCTGCTTTATATTCCACACCACCTCATGTTTTAATGATCTAACAAATATATCATCCAAGAGGGTTGCCAAAAACATGTGAAACTCCAATGATTCATTCCTGACGAAACCGGAGACAGTTTCTTTCCGAATCAACATCCGGTGAATATCTTAAAAATAAAATCAGGTTCCATTTTTGAGTGAATTCAAAAGAAACCAAAGTGTAACCAGGCATGAATATGCTTCTGATATCAATTTCTGGCCTCCTTTTTGGCCTTTCTTCTTGCTCTCCTTTCCCTGGACCTAAAAGATGATTTGAAGCTTCCATCTTCATCATCATATTCTGATTCTTCCAAGTCCCTAAAAGATTTCTACACTCACTCGACCAAAGAATCGAAAAATTACACTAAAAGAACACAAATACAAGACAGATAAGAGACGTTAAAGATGGTAATACCTCTCTAAGTTCAGAGAAGCTAACAGCATAGAAAGTAACAGCAGCAGCAGCTACAATTCCAAGTATGGGAAGCGCCACTTGCATTCCAGGGTCCATGAATGATCCTTATCACTTTCTGCTAGTTCTGATTGTTAAAGACAGCCATGGAAATGGAGCATAGAACAGATAAGGAGTTAAAACTTGTGGCTATGGATAATGCTTTCTAGACGTTGACATCCGACAAGTTGCCAGGTTTAAGGTAGAAGTCTTGTTTTGGAATTAATATCATTCAATTATTTATTAGATGATATTGACTTTGAAAATTACTTTTTAAATGTAAAATATAATTAAGGTTGGAGTTATATTTGCTATTAGACTGGAGGTTAAAAAGAAGAAGAAGACAATTTTAATGAAAATCAAATTTGAGTTTATTAATGAAATTTAGATTTAAGTTTGAGCCTTATAAATTCTAATTAGCGATAACAATTTTTGTCCGGCCCAATTTAACTTGAAATTAATGAGCGTAAATAGGGTTGATTGAGCTTAGGTGGGGTTCAGGGCTTTTTTAATTTTCAAACTTCAAACATAAATCTAACTTAGTTCGAAGCTTGAAAATATCTAATAAAAAGAATTCATTTTTAGATTTTAAATTAAAAATTTTAATTGAACATAAATTCCTAAACCTAACTTGGCCCAATACTAACTCTAGTTCCAACCCAATACATTAAGATTAGAGATCATAGAAATGGTTCAATCCAACTTGCTCTGAAATTAACAGTTTAGATCTTAATTAATCATGTTTCAAGTTAGACTCAATTTGAGTCTCCAACCTAATTCTTAGCATGAAGGGTTTGAACAACCTGACCATTTAATTAACACTAAACAACATCATTTTAGTCTTAAATTTTAAAAAATTTAAAACTGAAATAATATCATTTTTAATGGTTTAAATAAAGTTGAACGTATCCAAACTTTAGGCGGGCTCAAACTGCAAGTTATAAGTTCCCATTGCCATTCATAATTAAGATCCTTGCTTAGAATAGCAATAAGCTTTAATTGAAAATACATACGAACCAAAGAATTGTCTCCAAAATGTCGAACTCCTGGAGAAACCATGACCTTGTAGCCACCAGAATATCTTTCCAAAAAAACATGCAAGGGCTACTCTCTTCTTCTCTTGCACTTTAATCCACAGTATTTTGGTGACCACAAATTGGAAGTTCATTGTCCACCAACAAGTTGATAGAAATATGTTAGGCCCATTTCATTCATCACTTTCTTCCACCAAAAAGAATAAGTTAGAGTTCATCTTCATCTTCTCTACTTAGTCTACCATGAGAGTTTTTGTTTTGTTTATTCAAAGTAGAATGTGTTGAATCTATCAATGTATTTTCAAGAGTAATATGATGCGATAGTTGGTATATGTCTCAATTAAGTTTGTGTTTTTGGATGAATATCTATATGTACACTTATGTTCAATGATCCATATTATTATATATTGAAGGTTTTACAAAAGTTTTTGCAAGTGTCAAATAGATTAATTGACTACAAACAGCAACATTATTTCAACAAGAATCTCGTTGAAATGCAAGATCTGGTGAAATCTAGATGTAAACAATTTTATTCCTAATTAATATAAATATTGCTTATGATAGATCCATAGGAAAAAAAGTTTTTGGAAATAATTGAAATAAATAATAGTCAAATAAAAAATGTATAAATTTAAATATAAATAAATAAACAAACAAGAAAGAAAATAAATAAAACAAACAACTAATTAAAAAGATTAATTGACTAAAGTTCATGATTGTATGAAAAAGTAAGGTCTTTTTAGAAAAAAAAGTTTGGTTCATTTTAAAATTTAATTCCTTTTAATATTATTAGGATACAAATATGTACTTACTACAAATGGTAAAGCATATAGATAACATTAGTCATGTAATATATGGTAAAATGATCCAAGTTTTGGGAAGACATGAAGATCTACAAAAGATGGCTGGACCATAAAAAAAAGAGAGATGAAAATAAAAATGTCATTTTTAAAAAGAGTAAAATGAATGAATTTCTTTTTGATGTCTTTTAAAAAGTTTAACTTAGTCCTTATTATTATACAGTATCATGTTATATCATAATGTTTTTTAAAATAATACTGATAGCATCCTAAATATTAATTGAGTTAAGTTCTTGACAATTTTTAATATATAAGTCATAAATTTAGCTGATTTCATGTCACAACTGAGCAATTTGAATTTACTAAATGCTAACATGATATTAAAAGTGATTTCTTTAAGCATTTAAACATGGTTAAAAATGTTATTTTATTTTAATATTTTATAAAAATTAAATAAACTTTTATAATTATCTCTTTTATCATTTTTATATGATGTAATGAGTAATATTATATTAACGTTACGGTAAAATTATTTTAGTAACATTGATATAAAAAATTGGTATAAAACAAAGATAATAATTAAATTAAATTTTTTATAAATCGTTAAAATATAAATTATACCTTTAAAAAAAAGATTAGGTATATAAGTAATAAAAATAAAAAGGAAAGAGGTCATGTCATGATCAACATCAAGATAAAGAAAAAGACAAAGTTGTCATCTTTGCACGTATAGGAATGGGCGGTTTGGTCGGTGGGCTTTTGGGTTGGGTGGCGGCCGAAGTTTAGACCATAAACCCTTTTTTTTTTTTTTTGGCCCTTTTCATTTCCCAATATAAAATCTCTCTTCCTTTTTTTTTTCCCCTAAAATTTCTATATTGTCTTTTAAGTCAACCGATTATTTATTTTTCTTCATTATAGTCTCTTCGTCAATATTAGCATATTTGACTTTTAGTTAGTAAAGATAAGTTTGTTTTAGGTAATGCCTTTTCCTTTGTAATGAAACTGAATTTAGTTGGCTATGTAATTATTATATTATGAATTTTAAGAAAAAGAAACTGATTCTATATTTAAGATCAACAATGTTAATAATAAGTAAAGGAGACTAAGCAATGAAGAACAATAAAAACCTATATTTTAAAAATCAAATTGATTTAACTGGTTTAATAGTGAAAACTTTAAACTAATTAACTTTTCGGTTCGATTTTTAATTTTTTGGTTTGATTTAGATTAATAATCTTTGTTATTAAAAATCGATCAACTTATTAATTCATCAATCAACTTTCATAGACAAATCAATTTTTATAAGCCCAAATTAACTAATTAATTTTCATTAAACAATCTTTTTTTTAATTAAATTTTAAATTTTTTGATAGGTAAGGATAGTCTTTTTCAATCATTTTTCAAATTCTTTAATTTTATTCAATTTTTAATCGGTTTTATGTAAGTCTAATACCGATTGAATCTTTTAAACCTTAAATCTCTTGTCTTATCGATTTAATTTTCATCTCGGTTTTGACAACACTGATAAAAACTATAACTTAATCATTTTCACATAATGCCATAAAAATTTAGAAGTTGAAATTGTTAATTATTTGCTTTCATTAAAAAAAGAATAAGGTTACTATTTCCACATATTTGAAATCATTATGCATTTTGAATATGAGAAAAACAAATGGTGTTTTATGCAATCACAAAAAAAAAGGAGGTTCCTAATTATTAAAGCTAATTTTACTAAGAATGGTATCCTCTAAAAAGGAATATTCACCAAATGATGAAGAAATACAACTAAAAGTTTGTATCTTACAACATGTTATTTAGTATACC
Source organism: Erythroxylum platyclados (assembly GCA_027563515.1). Lineage (NCBI taxonomy): Eukaryota > Viridiplantae > Streptophyta > Magnoliopsida > Malpighiales > Erythroxylaceae > Erythroxylum > Erythroxylum platyclados. The sequence goes on along the minus strand of JAOQMM010000048.1, from coordinate 161,066 downwards.
ATGGTTAGGAATAGTACATTAATTCGGCGGTCGGGTCAATCTAAATCAACAAATAGGATTTAATCGATTTAATTAAATATTTGAATTGTTTTGGTTTTCAAATTTTTGGTTCGATTTATTTTAATAACTCTTATTGTTAAAACCGATCAGTTTGTTAATTAATTAGTCAATTTTTATAAATTAATAAGTTCTTATAAACTAAAATAAATCAATTAACTTTTCATTTAATAATCTCTTTTTTCAATTAAACTTCCAATTTTTGATGTAAGGATAATCTCTTTCAATTATATTTCAAATTTTTTAATTTTATTTAATTTTTAATTAATTTGAAGTCGGTGTAGTACTAATTGAATCTTTTAAACATTAAACATCTTCTCTTACTAATTTAACTTTTGGACTGAATTTTAAAATATTAATGTTGAAAAAGCAATATTAAATTGTTTCGAATAATTTGATTGCTCGGGTTGGGTTCGAGACATAGACGACGTAAGTCCGACCGCCCTCAACCCATTGTCATCCTTATCCATGGTTAGTCACAAAGAAACCTAGGGGTAGAAACCTGCTTAAGCACATGAAAAACCGGCATTGTTGAAAGGCTGGCTTGCTGGTAAAAGGGACCTACCTACTACAGTACTACTAAGTTGGCTCCATTCTTCCTCTTGTACACCTTTATATTCCAAAGATTCTTTCTGTTCTCAATTCAACTTTTTTTCTTCTTCCATTTCAAAAACCTTCATTCCATTTTCTTATTCTTACTGGCAAACTTCTTCAAACCAAAGCAGACCCACTTCTCATCTCTTCCTGGCAAGTGATCCCATCCATTTATTTCTATTTTTCTTTTCTGGGATTTTCTTTTCTTGTTTGTTTGATGTGTGTACAGTCTTAAGTTTGAAGCTTTAACTCTCTTGCTCTGTTTGTCTACTCTGTTTTCTCAATCCGCTAACTGGTTTCTAATCTTCTGTCCTGTTTTGTTTTGTCTTTGTTTGCTGATTTAGAAATGAACTGTTTCGGTTTTGCTCTGGTTGATCACATCTTAGTGATCCTTGCGTGATGATGATTGCTGATCATAAAAATGATCAGCGATTTAATTAGTTGTGATCAGTTGTATCTTTTTCTTTCCTTTGAGATTTTCACAGAAAGTGAAACGATCAGAAGAGAATAACCAAAAAAGCTAAAAGATGCCACTTATTTTGATCACTACCTGTTCGCTGATCATCAATACGCAGAAAACTGGGATTCATGACCTTCTCTCTTCTGACTCAAAAAAAAAAAAATCCTTCAAGAAAATGTACTATATAAGGAATTGAATCTAATCTTTCTACCTTATTTTTAGCTTACACGTATTAATTTGCTTTTGTGGTTAGGTGAAGGAATTAAAAACTTGCAAGTTACTTATGAGATCCTTCTGGGGATCAATAATAACTTATGAGATTTGTTGTTTGAATTGATTATTAAGTATTGTTATGTGAGTCAAACTTTTTGTTTCATCCGCGCTACTCTGTTTCTTAGCTAATTGTTCAGTTTCCATTAAAACGTCTGTTTCTTAGCTAATTGTTCAGTTTCCATTAAAACGACTTCGACGAAGCTTAGACCAAAAGGTGAAACGAGAGATTGAAAAGCTATAGGAACAAACTTTGTTTTATTTTCTTGGCGTTTCTAGTTCCTTTAAAACCGGCTAATTACCCCTCGTTTTTCGCAATGCAGTGCAAGAATATCTATGATAAGCACGAGAGAGAGAGATACCTGTCTTTTTCTTTTTCCCCCTTTTCCTATGTTATTACCTATTACGATGATCATAATAATTATATGAGAATGATTTTACTTGTAATTTGAACCCATTTAATGTTAAACTTAATACCAAGTTTGTGGGTTATCTATATATGCCTATTCCTCCTTGAATGGTTAAAAATTTGAGAAGGTTTGACCCTAGATCCTAAAAAGTAAAGGGCTAGACACAAATTTAATTAAATTACAAGGTCTAGTAATAAATGAATAAAGGCAATTTTAGAAAAATAAAAACTCTGGCATACATGATTAGTGGTAAGCAATCTTTTTAATGGTGTAGATAATGAACGATTTACCACATAGGCTTAGGCTTGACTACTGGGTAGAAAATGCCATATATAGTTTTGTAGGGACCATTTTCTTTGTGATTAAGGCCTTGATCTAGAATAAAAAGGAGATAAGGATTGGGATGTGATGCCTACTTTAATATGGCCATCTCAAACAATGCCTTCTCTTTTTAGGTTATATATAACCAAAATCAGAGAGATATAACTAGTGTATATTTAAGACCAAGGTTTATTTGGAAGTAAGTCTTCTTTGGGGATGAAGCAACTTAATTTGATGGATGCATTCCATCTTTTTTCCTAAGTGGATGGACGGTCTAGATGCAATGATGGATAATGAAAGAAAATGACGTTTTTGGAAAGCAGTTAGCTTTTAGGAGTCTACTTGTCTATTGTGTACACTTTGGTTGGTTTATGCTAACTTTCACACTAAAAGTAAAAGATGGAGAAGAAACCAAGGAAAACAATAGTTATTAGGACCCACAAAGTTAATGGCCTCACATGATAACATCACATGCTATATCAGTCTAAGATGATCTTATAATATTAGCTTTCAATAGTTGTAAATTCATTTTGTTAGTTTCTTATCATATATATAAAGATAGTGTTAATTAGAGTTTTGTCTTTCTTAGTGGCATAATTAACTTCTTATGCTTAGGAATATGTATAACCTATAATGAGTGTGCCACTTCCCCACAAGTAATAATGTGATTTTGGATAAAACTTGTGGACTATGAATCATGATCAAGTTCCCATGACCTTCCTAATGACTTAGTTTTATTAGATGGTCCATTTACTCACAACCCACCATTACTTCTCAATTTCATTACCCTTGTGTTTTCATTGTCATGCTTAGGATGGTTAACGGGTCAGGCACGGTCGGGTTACCTATAGTCCGCCCTGATCCAACCTCCTATATTTGGCTTGAATATGGCCCAATTCTTCTTACATATGACTAAACAGGCTTGATCGTGACCAAAATGATATATTTTTAATATAATTGACTAAAATGATATTATTTTTCAGCTTGGTTTAGTTTGAGTCTTTCAGTCTAAATCAAGCTTTAAAATCGATCAACTCACCTAACCAAACCAAAACTTTCAACCCTACTCATGCCTTTCATTGTAATCATTTCTCCCTTTCTTTTTCTTTTTCTTTTCTCTCATATTTTTGGGTTTAAGGGATTGTATTGATCAAATTATATAAACTATTTATATGTTGGAGATGAACTAAAACTAAAGAGAGAAGCCAAAAAAGGGGAAGATACATCTTTCTACGTTGGGAAAATAAAAGTAAAGGGTACTCTTTTTTCTAGGGGCGGCATATAAAAGACAAAAGAAACAGGCTGTTACAATGCAAATGTGGGGATCGTATATTATCTAATGAAAAAAAGTACTTCTTTACTATTAAACAATTAAATAGTCAAACTCTTTTATTTATAATCTGATTCTGGTATGGTACCGCCCACTTGGGTTCTCAGTTAAAGTGCCTTTTCTGTTGGCACCTACGTCAAAGATGACATCTTAGACTATCTCCACTTCTCTTGGTGTTTTTATATCGTTCTTCTCTTCATGACATTACTTTGTTATATAATGATACTAGCTTAGTTGTTTTAGGCTCAAAAAGCTAATAATTTAAAGTGAATACAGTATTAGAGAGTGATTAGTAAGCTCGGTTATCACTGTATCATTAAATCACATCTTCAAGGTTCTACATGTCATATTTTCCTGTTTACTTTTACCTCAAATTCCAATTACTTGAATTTTTGAGCTTATATGGCTGTAAATTAACTGTGAACTTGTGAAGATTACGGAAGGCAATTCTTGTGAGCTACAGCCTAAATAGATATGGAGGAAGAGACCGTTGTTAGTTCTGAGATACCAGTGAAGGTTGAGATTGATGATAAAGCTGTTCCTATGAAGGTAAATTCTTTGACTAGATAGGAAGTCCATCGTTTGTAGCTCCAGTGCATATGCTAGTTTATGTATTTTTATTATCAAAGTTCTGAATATTTCTGCTTTTATCTGACCTGGTCTTGCCGAATCATTAGTTTCTACGGTAAACATTTCTAGTGCCATTTGCTGCGGGAGGATATATGAACTACTACGGATCATATTTGTCATGTTGATCATTTCTTCAAGCTTTCAACATCTTATGCTTCTTTATGTCTAATTCTGAGTAATCCCTGCAATAATTTCCAATTTCTACTACCTAGGTAGCTGTCAACTTTAGATATGTAAGAGTAATTTCCATTACTCACAACTTGTATTTGCTATCAAAAATATAAAAGATACTTAATATACCAATCTCCCTGAAGAATTTGTAGAACTGGTTTTGATTCTTAGGACAATATTAATACAGGTAGCTAATGGAGAGTTGGCACAGGCACAAAAAGAAGTAAAGAAAGAAGATGATGAAACTGATGGGGAGTTCATAAAAGTGGAGAAAGAATCACTCGAAGTGAAAGACGGATTGCACAAAGCTGAGTCAACATCTGCAGAGGATGACAAGTCATGTGCCATTGAAAGAAGCTTTAGTGGTTCTAACAGAGAGTTGCTAGAAGCTCAAGAGAAGATAAGGGAACTAGAACTTGAATTGGAAAGAGTTGCAGGGGAATCAAAACATTCCGAGTCTGAGAACACAAAGCTAAAGGATGAGGTCTTGCTTGCTAAGGAGAACCTGGAGGAAAGTCGAAGAAGATACGAGGAGCTTGAATTCAGTCATAAGAAATTGGAGGAGCAGATAATTGAAAACGAAGAGAAGTATAGTTCACAGCTCAACAACTTGCAGGAGGCTATGCAAGCTCAAGAAGCCAAGCACAGGGAGGTGATTGAGGTCAAAGAAGCATTTGAAGGCCTCAGTATTGAGCTTGAGAACTCAAGGAAAAAAATGAAAGATTTGGAAAATGAGCTACAAGTTTCTGTTGGTGAGGCAAAGAAATTTGAGGAACTGCATAGAGAAAGTGGTTCGCATGTTGAAACAGAGATGCAGAGGGCTTTGGAGCTCGAGAGGCTGCTTGAGGTTGCAAAACTGAGTGCAAAAGAAATGGAAGATCAAATGGCTTCCCTCCAGGAGGAAGTCAAGGGCCTATATGAAGAGATTGCAGAAAGCCAGAAAGTTGAAGAAGGACTTAAGAGCACCACAACAGAACTTTCAGCAGCTAAAGAAGAGTTGGCACTTTCAAAAACACAACTTCTAGATGTAGAGCAAAGACTATCTTCAAAGGAGGCTCTTCTAAGTGAATTGAACCAGGAGTTGGACCTCAAGAAAGCTTCAGAATCTCAGGTGAAGAGTGACCTCTCAGTGCTTGAGAGTTTACTTGCTGCTAATAAAGAAGATCTACAAGCCAAGACCTCAGAGTTGGAAGACACCAAGTTGAAGTTGGAGGCAGAAGTCAATGCGAGGGAACTGTTTGAAGCTGGTGCAAAATCCCAGGAAACACAAGTTTCAACTATGCAGGAGGAATTAGCCAAAATAGTTAAAGAAAAAGACGTTCTTGAAGCAGCTATGGCTGATCTCTCCAGTAATTCAGCACATGTGAAGGAGCAGTGCCAAGAACTTGAGGAAAAGTTGAGGCTTTCAGATGAGAATTTCAACAAAGTTGATACTCTTTTGTCCCAAGCTTTATCTAACAATGCAGAGCTTGAACAGAAGTTGAAGTCTCTGGAAGACCTACACAATGAATCTGGAGTTGCTGCCGCAACAGCCACCCAAAGGAACTTGGAACTTGAGGATTTAATGAAAGTATCAAATGAATCCGCCGAAAAGGCACAATCTCAGCTAACAGAACTAGAATCTCGCTATATTGTGGCAGAGCAGAGGATTGTGGAGCTTGAGCAACAGTTAAATATGGTCAATCTAAAAAGCAGTGATGCTGAGAGAGAAGTTGAAGAATTTTCCCAAAAAGCTTCTGAACTTAGTACTGCACTGAAACAGGTGGAGGATGAAAAGAATCAGTTGAGTAGTGTGATGCTGGAATACAAGGAAAAGATAAGCAATCTTGAATCTTCCCTAAACGAGTCAATATTACGCAATTCTGGGTTTGAGAATGAGTTGAAGATTGCAATGGATAAATGTGCTGAACATGAGAACCGAGCAAATATGAATCATCACCGCAGCTTGGAACTTGAGGATTTGTTCCAGAATTCTCATTCCAAAGCAGAGGATACTGGAAAAAAGGTGAAGGAGTTGGAGTTGTTACTTGAAGCAGAGAAATACAGGATTCAAGAACTTGAGGAGCAGATAAGTACAGTAGAAAAGAAATGTCTGGATGCTGAAGTAGAATGCAAGAAATACTCTGAAAAGGTATCTGAAGTTGCATCTGAACTTGAGGCATTCCAAGTGAGGGCATCAGGCCTTGAAAATGCACTGCAAGTGGCCAATGATAAGGAGAGGGACTTAATTGAAAGCTTAAACATAGTGACTGATGAAAAGAAAAAGTTGGAAGATGCCTCAAGCAATTCAAGTTTAAAGCTGGCTGAAGCTGAAAATCTTGTTGAAGTCTTGCGGAATGAATTAACTGTTGTGCAGGAGAAGTTAGAGTTAGCTGAAAACAGTCTGAAGGCTGTTGAAGTGAGGGAAAGTGATGTGCTGTTGAAGCTGAAGGTGGCTGAGGAACAGCTTAAAGAACAAGAGATACAGTTAGAGCATACCACTGCAAGAAAGTCGGAGCTTGAAACATTACATGAATCCTTTACAAGAGATTCTGATATCAAGCTTCAAGAAGTCACAGAGAACTTCAATAACAAGGATGTTGAGGCAAAATCCTTGGCTGAGAAACTGAAGGTTCTTGAAGACCAGGTAAAGTCGTATGAAGAGCAATTGGCTGAAGCAGCTGGAAAATTAACTTCACTGAAGGAAGAGCTGGATTTGTCATTCATGAAAATTGCTTCTTTAGAAACATCTAATGAAGAGCTAAAAAGTCAGATTTTGGAAACTGAGAATAAGGTTTCTATCTCTTCCTCAGAGAACGAACTCTTGCTTGAGACGAACAATCAGCTTAGAATTAAGATCGATGAACTTCAAGAAATGCTAAATTCTGCCATTTCCGAAAAGGAAACCACTACTCACCAAATTGCCTCTCATGTGAACACAATTAAAGAAATAACAGATGAGCACTCTAGAGCCTTGGAACTTCATTCTGCAACTGAGGCTCAGAAGAAGCAAGTAGAAGCACAGTTTCAAGAGACGATTCAGAGACTTTCTCAGAGAGATGAAGAAGCAAAAGATTTGAATGAGAAACTAAATGCATTTGAGAGTCAAATAAAGTTGTATGAACAACAGACTCGTGAGGCATCTGCAGTTGCTGATGGTCGAAAACTCGAGGTGGAAGAGACTTTAGTGAAATTGAAACATTTAGAAAGCATTGTCGAAGAATTGCAAAAGAAATCTAGTGACTTTGAAAAGGAGAGCAGAGGCCTAGCTGAGGAAAATTTGAAGCTCACTCAGGAACTTGCTTCATATGAATCGAAACTATGTGATCTGGAAGCAAAACTCTCCACAGTTCTTCGTGAGAAAGGTGAAGCAGATGAACAGCTTCAAACTTCAAAGAAGGCCATAGAAGACCTATCAAAGCAGCTTACAGATGAAGGGCTGAAACTACAGTCTCAGGTTTGTATCGATCTTTTTGTTTCCTTCAATAGTATCATAAAAGCTAACTTTTTGTTTTATGGTCGTCTGAAGCAATAAACTGTGATCCTGCAGATATCTGCAGTTTTGGATGAGAACAACCTACTCAATGAAACATCTCAAAATGCAAAGAAGGAGCTTCAATCAGTTATAAGCCAGCTTGAAGAACAACTGAAAGAACAGAAGGAAAATGAAAACACATTGAGAATTGAATGCGAGAGCCTCAGGGCAGAGGTTGCTGAGAAGTCATCCTTGCAAACCCATCTCAAGGAACTTGAAGAACAACTGTTGAGAGCTAATAAAGAAGAGGTATAGTGAACTCTAAAATGAAGCTATATGATACTTCAATGGGATTTGATTAAGAAACTTCCTTTCATTTCCAAACTTTTAGGAATCAAATTCTGAGAAAGAGTTAGAAAGAGAAGCAGCCCTGAAGAAATCTCTTCAAGAACTTGAAGCTAAAAACAGGGAAGTCATGCTTCTGGACAAGCAGGTCAAGGAGCTTGAACAGAAACTGCAGCTTGCTGATGCTAAATCAGTTAATACCGTTGGGCACAAGGATGGAATGGAGATCAAATCCAGAGACATTGGATCAACGATTTCTACTCCAACTAAAAGAAAGAGCAAGAAAAAGTTAGAAGCTGAATCTTCTCAAACTTCTCAGGTTCAAACGGCAGAGACTTCACCTGCCATGACAATTAAGTTCATCCTGGGAGTGGCTTTGGTGTCTGTCATTGTTGGTGTAATTCTTGGGAAGAGGTACTGATCATTGGGTTGTAGTTTTAGAT
>JAOQMM010000048.1:134631-146374 GCA_027563515.1 Erythroxylum platyclados | reverse complement strand
AGTCTCAGGCCAGTGGACTCGCCGCCTTCAACCACCGTGGTGGACTCTTCCTCGGTGGCGGTTTTCTCACCAGAGACAGAGGCTTCGGCAGAGAAGTTTGGACGCTTAGAAGCAGGGTCGTCGGAATCTCCGTCTCTGTCGCTGCGCTTCGTCTTCATGGAGGAGGCAGAATTGTTGGGGTTAGAAGATGAATCACAGTTGATAGTGGGCTGAGCAACTAAGCTCTGAATCATTATCGAAAGAGAAAAAGAGTACGTGGGCGAGAGAGATTCGCTGAGGAAGGAGATTTCGAGCGAAAGGGACAAATCTGGCAGAGAAGGACAAGAGATGTATGTGCAGAGATGTGTCAGAGAGACGAGAAAAAGAGCGGGTGATGATCAGTTGGTCCGTTTGGAAAGCGAGAAAGTGAGGGAAAATTCAGGTAAAAGTTGCGCAACTTTTCTTCAGTTTATAAAGAAGAATTGATATTGGCCGTCGTTTGTGGTATTCTTTTCCTCCGTTTAGGCGTGTCGTTGAGTCCGTTTGATTTGGGATTATAATGATTTAATTTAAAAATTATTGATATTATAAAATTAATAAAAGACCAATGATTAGTTAATTTAATCAATAAATTAATTAATGGGAGTTAGGTTTGTGATCTTATGTTGTACACATAGGATTCTATTTTGGGTAAGCATCAAAATTCGTTTTGGTCTAGGGGATATCGATGTGTCTAATTATTATATCATGTATTAATCAAATGCATAAATCTATTGTCACTCAATTCAATTTATAAAGGTTAACAATAATAGCATGTTTGTATTAGAGTTGACAATGATTCGAATCAAGTTGAACTTGCCTCAAATTTTCATTTTCTATCCCAAGCTCAACCTAAAACTCAATTGAGCCCTAGGCTTCAAGCTCTAGCATGAGCTCCATCGAACTTAATCAAATTTATTTTAAAATTTAAACTCGAAACTAGAAATTACATATGACCGAAGCCCATTCAATTCAAGTGGATTGGACCAAACTAAGTCAGGTCGGATTCACCAATAGTTTTGATTAGTGTTTAGGTCGATCCTCCATATTAATTTAATTAATATAAATTAATAGGATAATTATTTTCTCTAAAATTTTTAAATAAATTTATTAAAATGTTCATAAAATATTACTTAAAACATATTTTATAGGCTTACTCATATTTCTAATTATATCCTTTCATTTAGGTATGATAATGAGTCAGAGTGAATCGGATTAATCTATTGCTTACGTATAGTCTGATCGAATTTAATTGAAAATAAAATTTGTTATTATTTTTATGTAAAACGATTTCATGTAAAAATTTCAAACTTCAAGTTAGACTTGGGTTCGAATTTAGGAGGGAACTTTTTTGCCACCCTTAATTTTGATTAGTGGTTAGATTGATCCTCCACCCCTAATTTTTATAGGCTTACTTATATTAAAGATATTTTTCCAAAATCAAAAGAGTGATTGACTCGTCAGGTAAATCCACTTTCTCCACTTTCTCCTGAGCTACTATTTCTCTTTTAAGTCATTCTATTTTAAGAATGACAATGAGACAGGTTAAGTGTAATCAGTCAGAGTTTGTTTGAAATGAATAGAGTCTATTGAGATTAACTTGCTCACTTTCGGCTTAAACTTGTTTACAGTGATTAATTAATCACAAGTTAATGACATAATTACACTCAAAACTTTGGACTTCTTATTGATGTTAAGACAAGAATCCGAATATGGTAAATGATTATTTCCTGAAATTATTGCACAACACGGTTTCTAGAACAAAGTTTCATAGCATTTGACAGTTGGAAATATACAGTTAAATTAGTTAACTAATTAAACTGGAGCCATATTTTTAACCTTTAGAAGTAATATTCCTTAGCATAAATTTAATGCATAAAACTAGAGATTTGAGTACTTGGAATCAAAATATTTGTAGTACCAACAATAACAATTCAATAAAAACCCCGTCGAATACAAGATTTAGAGAGGTTAAGATAGAGATGGCAATGAGTGGCCCGATCTAGATGCAAGTGTTTTCATTGAGTGAGTCTATAAGTCAGGCCCAAACTCAAGCCCAGACTTAGACCAACTTAAAATTCAACTATTCTAAACACAATAACATCATTTTACTGAGTAGGCCAATTAAAAATAAACATTATTTTATATTTTTAATTTTTAAAAAATTTGCTTTTAAAATATTGATAGGACAAACCCGTACGCTGACCCATTGTCTATCCCTAGATTTATAAGATCTCAATCTTACCCCTAACTAAAGAAGTTTCAAAATATTTGTGGTACCAAATGCTTTAATTTGTTATAGAGGTCTCAGCACCTATTTTCAGATGACTTAGCAATGGAATCAACTAAGAAGAAATCACAGTTTAAGATGAACATTATGCTCTTCCATTGTCATGTAATATATGATTTAAATGTATATGCTTCTAAAAATTGATAAGGGATGACAAGCACAATGACTTAACATAAGAAACTTGTCCCGTACAACTAAAGGTGAAACAACTTGGTACAACTACAACACCAAAGAGAGTCGTTCTCAAAAGTGAAACAACTATGTAACAAATGTAATTACCTTTAGGTCTGAATATTACATCCGTGTGCTTTTGTCAAAGCTTGAATTGACAGAGCCATACATCAGGACTATAACTGCAGGCTAGAGGATCTTTTAGCTTCATAACAAAGCCTCAAGCTTTTATTTTGTAATAGCTTCGATATTGTCTCAAACTATAGTTTGGAAACCAAACATTTTTATTCTGCTTTAGACTAGTTTTCATTAAACATCCAAGCCTTCAACACTTAAGATAATCTATTTCCTCTTTGAGACTTCAGGCAAACGCTTTCTTGCATCATAAAGCCAACAAAGGATTGCTAATTCTGCATTTTCACTAAGCTAATTGTAATTGGTCATACAAATTTCCTAGAACTAATGCCATATCAATACCATATGGCATTCATCAATACCTTAATACAAACACCCACAAAGCCTTGTTATATAGAAATCTACATCATTGTGAAAGAAAAAATAAATACTTGGGAACACACCAAAACAAAGAGCTTAACAAAGTTGGAGTCCATTGAGTTGTTAAAACCATAAAGATCAACCAACCAAAGCCATATTGGTATGAAATGAACCCCTACTGTTTACTTAAATCTAACAGCATCATCTATTGATATACCCATCAAAAGCTCTTTATGAATAAGTATTCATGAAGATCATACTTAGCACATATGAACAAGCACCAGATATCAACTAGATAAGAACATCAAGAGCCATGCCAAAACCATTCCAATAATCAAACAAAACAAACAGTAGGTTAATTATAAGAAATTTTAATTGAAATATCGACTCTAAACATAGCAGATCAGGAAAATGTTCCCACAAAATCCACCTTCAACAATCACCATCTTAATCCATTACAAATTTCACTTTTTTGACAATATTCCAACAAAAAAGATGAGCATCTAAAAACCAAACCCACCAGCTCAAAACCTGAGCTTGGTAAAGAACCACCGGTTCTTTCCAGTCTTGAACCGCTCCTCAAATCTGGCCTTAGTCTCCTTCGCCGCCGCAACCTTCTTGTCTTTGCTTTGCAAGACATCCGCGTTGACCACGTCCTTCAAATCCACATCCAGAGTGTAGCGGGTAGGCATCAGATGCTGGTAGTTCACCAGCTTAATGAAGCATTTCACCCGAGACTTCTTGGCCGTCTTTTTAGCCGAATCCTTCTTGATCACTTTTCCTGGATACTTCTTAATGCCGGCAACGAGACAATGACCGTAGGCGCGGTCACGAGTCCCGTCGTCGAAGGATTTGACGATGACAGCCTTGCGGCCGGCGTAGCGGCCTTGTAGGAGGATCACCGCCTTGTTCGGCTTGAGAAACTTCACCATTTCTTATTCACGCTCTCACTTCCTCTAACCGTAAAACGCGATTTTATATAGCTTATAAAGAGGGGCGATTCAAAACCCTAGATTATTTTGCTTTAGGTTGGGCTTTTGAGAGGCATGACTCATGAGTGTAGAGAAGCCCAATTGTCTGAAATGCTCTTTTTCTCGTCGTCGTCATCATCAATACCTAGTCGAATCTCGCACTAACATAAGATCTGGAGAGATTTAATAGTACACAACACTACCCCTAACTAAACAGAGAGAATATTTCTAATAAACCCACATGCAAATGTGACATGAAGATATTTAAAACTATATATTTAGATATATATAAAAGTTTTGTTTGAGTAAAGTAATAATAAAAATAGATAAACTGTAAAATACAAACAAAATAAAGAGAACAGCTTAAGAAAAAAAACTACAAAATCTTGATTAGAATATGCAAGTTAAGAAGATATAGTTTTAAAAAATTGGTAAACCAAACATACTTAATATGTTGCAAAATGCTGCCCAAAACTAAAAATAAGCTAAAAGATATGTGTATAAAAATAAAAATAAATAAAAATTAGATTAATTATAAATCCAGGAAAAGTTAAAATTTTTGTTTATCTTATTTAACAAGTTATTTTTATTCTTTCATTAAATTCAAACCAATTTATTACATCACTATACCTATTCTTAATTCTTAAATAGAAAATTTTAACGGACTAGGATGTGGATAAAGGATCTCATATAGAAAGGTCTCCTTCGTTCTCTTAAAACCTTTAAATATTTTTCTTCGAGTCTTTCGTTTATAATAACATTAATTTCTTGATTATGTAGTACTTCTCTTTTGATTATTTAGTTTAAGTAGTTTCTTACTTAGTTTAATTACTTTTCTATAATGACTTATGTGATTTATTCTTGTTCTAGTCTTTTATTTTTAGTTTTTGTATTTATTTACTTATTTTATTTTGTAATGTTAATCTTTACTATATTCTATATATGTGGCTCTATATATTTTTATATTTTTATGTATACATATTTTTCTATATTTTGAATTGTTACTCTTTTGTATTATATGTGATTATATCGAAAAGAACCTCTCTATCAAGTAAGAATAAGGTTACGTACTACTGAATCTTCTTAAATCTCACATCTTAATAAGACTCTCATTGAATGTTGTTGTTACTAAAATTTAAAATCAAAACAACATTAAACTGTTCACTTTGAGAGAAGATCGACCTAGCCAACTTGAACCGTTACCATACCTATTCTTAATTCATAAAATATAAATTGTTGCTCATCACCTTCCAATGCAAAACAGTTCCAACTTGCTTGCAAAATGATTTTCTAGCCGGATCCTAATAAAAGGAGCAGCAACCGGCTTAAGCTCAAAACCCAAATCAATCCAACTCAAAATTTTTAAATAAAAAATAAAGTATCTTTTGTTATAAAATGATGTCATTTTTTATGATTATTAAGCTTTAAATTGACCCGAGCCTGAATAACTCAAGCTCAAGTCAAGTCTGAGGTTCAAATTTTGAAAATATTAGGTTCAAAACCCAACATGAAGACCGATCAAACTAAAACCTGAAAAATAACTTTGGGTTGAACTTGGCTAAGTAGGATCAAGCCCAAGTCAGTTTAGCAACTCTCAACTTTCATAAAACTGATCCACATATAAGGATAGCAATAAGTCAGCCTATAAATTTAAATTCAAGTATTTTTTTATAGGCCCAAACTGACTAGAGATTCAATTATTTTAAATAAAACGACAATTTACTTAGATAGACCTAATTAAAAAAAATACTATTTTATATTTTTAATTTTAAAAATTATTTTAAAAAAATTAACAAAGCCACCTATTACCATCTCTATTCGCATTGGTACGAGTCCAGGTCGATTTGCCGAGTCTCATAAAAAAGTGGTTCACATGAGTATACATTAAGGCCGGTTCGCCACGTCTCTAATAAAAATGGCCCACATCGGTATAAGTTGAGGCAAATTTGCCAAGTCTCATGAAAGTTGTCCACATGAGTATCAAGTCCAACAATCAGCTTATTATCTTAAAAGACTTGAGAAAAAGATTGAAAAAAGAATCCAATGTGATCCATTATACAAAGACAATTCAACAACTATGAGTAATCCGTGTACAAATCAACCACTCTACAATCTATTCTTTTATTACATCAATAAATCAAACACTCTTTAAGAAACTACACATATCAGGAAACCACTAATGGAACTGAAATCCCCATTGATCCCCTTCTCTTCCTCCTCCTAGAAGCAAGCATCCAACATACAGCAGCAACACAAGGCAGCACAACTGCATACAACAAAAAAAGAAAGAGTTTAATCACAGAACAACCTCCTCAAACCCAGAAAAACAAAAGAAAAAGTACAAATATTGAAGCTTACCATCCCTTCCAAAAGCCATCACCCCTGGATTTTGTCTCAACAGGAACAGGGTTTTGAGTGTTGGGTTGATCGCCTTTGGTGGGGTAGCCTGCCGGCGGTGGAACTACATATGGTCCGGTGGACACTGGAGGTGGTGGATATGCTGCTGTCAAACATATTTCAAGCCATAAGCATTAGCAGTTGATAATATTCAGAGCTCAGACAATCTTCAATTCTTTAAATTATTGACAGGATGCTAACTTCTAAGTTTTAACTCTCTCTTCCATGTTAAATCTAATCAATTCAACACTACCAGAGGATTTCATCAACTATAGAACTAACCAAAACAAAGATGAGTTCTAAGATCAAGAATCAGGAAGAAAGTTCTTTGCTGGTGAATAATATTCAACAAGAAACCATCTTTACGATCCTGGAACTGAAAAGAAAACAGCAGGTGAGATGAAACTCTTACCTGTAGCCTGATTCTGACTCATCCTGGGACGAAAAAACTTTCTGGGAAGCCAAACAATCCACCAAAAGTTTTAAGAATAGCTAGGAACTTTGAAAAGCCTGGAGAGATACGTACGTTAAGAGATGAAGAACAAGATGATTTCAGCAAATGAATAGATCTTGTACAGATGTGTAGATATATTTGATATCGATGTACATTTATAGGGAGAGAGCTTTAGAGGTGGCTCATGTGGGGAAAGGAGAAGATGATGCAGCACAGAATATTAGGTCGGCTACTTATAATAAAATAATAAATAAAAAGTATTTTAATAGTACTTAATCATGATTAATACTTTAATAAAAGGCAGTGTTTAAGGTATAAATAAGAAACCAGTAGCTACTTGGCAGGGAAACAAAAAATGGGATGCAAGCATACCGCGTGAGAAGAAAAATAAAAATTACTTAATTAGTTTGAATTACTCTACTATATATATATACATATTGAAGGATAAAAGAAATAGATTTTTTAATTTAAAAACCTTAAAAAGCTATTTAATCCTTAAACTAGAAAAATTCATTTTAATTTTCAATTTTTCAAAAAAAATTCTCTTGAATTTTATTTAAAAAATGAAATGAAAATTGCACAGTATAAAAATTTAATTGTTATGTAAAGAGTATTTAATTAGTTCACATTTAATGTTTATATTGTATGTATATCAATATTATCAGTGATTAAAAAATTAAACCGATTTAGTTAGTTTAATTGTGAAAATCTTAAATTAGCTAAATTTCTAGTTCTGTTAAAAATTGATCAGTTTATTAATTGCTTAGTCAGTTTTTCTAGACTAATTATTTTTATAAACTAAAATTAATTAATTAATTTTTATTTAATAGTCTTTTTAAATTAAATTAAAAAAATTATGAATAAGGATAGTCTCCTTCAATAATATTTCAATTTTTTAATTTTATTTGATTATTAACCGATTTGATGATGGTTTAATACTGATTAAATATTTTAAACCTTAAACCTCTTGTCTTACCGGTTTAACTTCTAGTCTTGTTTTTAAAACATTGGTTATTATTTTATAATCAAAATTAAAAAATAGTAACTAAAAAATTAAAAATTTTAAAATTTTTAAAAAAGAAAAAGTAAAAAATTTAAAAATTAATATTTGTTTCTAAATTTTGACAAATTATAGTAATATAAACATAAATGATTCAACAAACAAACAGGAAAATAAGGATAAAAAGATCGATTCAACCAAGGCAAGGCAGGCCAATTTAATTTTTATCTCTTACGCAAAGGTCAGACCAAGCACATGTCTTCATCAATTGAGGAGAAATCTTGACAAGTGTCCCACACGTATCATCTCACTCTAACTTCTTCCCTTTCAATTCAAACTTTGTTTATTGAATATTATATACATTGAATTGGCCTTGTGATTACCAGATTTTAAGGTGAAACGGTTGCAGCTCTTTGATGTTAGAATCGAAACGGCTTTCTTCTTGTCTCCAGGAGTTTTGGAACTCTAAAAATGAGAGACATATACTCGTTCAAAGATGAGACCAAAAAATAGTACATAATATAAGAAATTTAAGATTTAAATGTTTTAATAATATTAAATTATTATAAAATGAAAATTAAAATAAATAAGATTTTTTAGGGTTAATTAAAAAATTATAAACTTTGTTCAATTTTGCAATTATAAGTTTGAACTTCAAAACATAACAATTAAATGTTCAAACATTTAATTTTTTTCCAATTCTATCCGGATGTTAGTGTCTTTATTAACTTCACTGGCGTAACTTATCACGTGTTCCAAAAATCTTAACTATTAATATACGTTAATTAAAATTAACACAAGTAATAAAAATTAATGAAATGACATGATTTAATCACATAACTAAAATGACGTTGTAGTTTAATCCCTAAATTAATTTACCCAACCTGAGCCCTCACTCTTCATTTTCAGTTTGTTTTCTCGACATCCTCACCATTCGTTTTTAGTTTGTCCCTTCATTTTCAGTTTGTTATTCAGATTTTAACTCTAAACATAAATGAAAATGAAACTCACTAAATCATTTAGAAATTAATAGGGAACCTCTTTTTTATATATTTTTATTAGTTTATTTATTTCATTCTAATTCTTTCTCAATCCTTATTTTAAAAAATTCTGAATTAGATTTTAAATTAACAGATTAATATGAAATTATTCATGTGATTATGCATTCTTCAAATAAAATTGAAATCTTAATTTTAGTATGTAACTAAGTTTCTAAAATTCTTTTAACTTATGTTAATTTAAAGGGATATTTATAATCGATTGATTGCGTAAAATGCATCAATTGTAACTAAATTGGAAGAAAATATATAAAAAGCTATTATAGTTTATTTACTATAATTTAAATTTTGTTAATGTTAGCTATGATCATCAATGTTTTGAAAATTATATTGAAAATTAAACTGATAATATAAAAAATTTAAAGTTTAAAAGGTTTAATTCGTATTAGACCATCGTAAAATTATTACATAATAAAGATTGAATACAATTTAAAATTTTTGAAATAAAATTGAAGAAGGATATTATCTTTGCTCATCAACGAAGAAGTTTTATTGAAAAAAGAAGGTGTTAAATAAAAATAACTATTTATTATGATTTATAAAAATTAGCTAATTTATAAAAATTACAGATTAATTAATAAAACAGTTAATTTTTAATAACAAAAATTATTAAGATAAACTAAGCTAAAAATTAAAAAATTTAAAATTTTTATAATTAAACCTATCAAACTAATTAATCATTAATGATTATGACTCATTTAAGAATGCAAGAAATATTACTCCTTATAAATTTTTAATCATTGATGATCATGACTTGTTTAGGAATGCAAGACATATTTACTCATTTATTTTTACTCTTTTATCTTATTAGTCAAAAATTATCTTTACTAGTTATATATGAAGTTGCATACTACTGAATCTCTTTATATCTTAGCATTAGTAAGACTTTCACCGAGTTATTATTATTGTTTCGTTTTAGAAACCTTCAAGTCTTCCCTAACAAATACATAATTAGTTCATTAAATAATTTATTAGTCCATTTTGAAGGAAATTAGATATAAATTATAGCGATTTATTAGTATAACTTTTAACAAAAGTTAGATATAGTTTATCCATATTGAAAAGTGATACGAATCTTTGTCTTGCAAGTAAACAAATAACATCACGCCAGCAAATTATGCTAAAGTTAGAACTTAGAAGCAACCTAGAAGAAGAAGAAGAAGAAGCTGGTCAAACACAAACTCAGTTTACCATTACCATTGTATTATAGATTCTTAAAACTGTTTTCTGATATGATCTCCATCTGGCATTATCCTTATAAACAAACTGAATCCAGATGTAATGTTCTGCTAATTACTTAGTTATTAAGACTTCCTTACCGTCTGGAGAAGCTTTCGATGCATACTCGCTTTGACCCTTCAATACAACGCGTAAGCTCGAGTGGGAATGCCAGAGCTCTTGTCTTTTCTTTTTCCCTCAGAAAAACAGCTCATAACGCGTCAGTTCCTTTTTCCATGTTCTTTCGTAGGACCCTTGTCATTTGAATTGAATTGCCCTAGTTTAACAAAGAAAATTTAGAACAACTTTTTAATTCTATTTTTAAATTTTTACTTCAATTTAGTTTAATAATTTTTATTGTTAATAATCGATTAAATTACTAATTAATTGGTTAATTTTAGTAAAATAATCAATTTTATAGACCAAAATAAACCGATTAAATTTTAAATTTTTCGATAAGTAAAGATAATCTTCTTTAATCATAATTTAAAATATTTAGTTTTATTCAATCTTTAATTAATTTTATGACGATTTAATAATCATTGAACCTTTTAAATTTTAAAGTTCAAGACTCTAACTTTGACATCTGATTTCACATTTCGAGTTCAACCTGTAATCAAAAGGACACTAATTAATTAGTTAAAATATCTATAAACTAAATGATATAATTTTAATCAGTTATAATAAATGATGAGTGAATCAGGGTTAAAATTTTTCTTTTCAGTTAATTATATGGTCAAAAATATATTTTAAATTTTATAATTTCATCATAATATAATTTAAAACTTATCGTTTTAGATTGTTAAAGTTTAATCAAATATTTTTAAAATATTAAAAATAGTCTCTCAATAGATAAAAATTTAACAAAAAGTTTCGTATAAGTGATGAGGTAATATTTTTTATATTTTTATAAATCTTTTAATGAGTTTATTATCAGAGGTAAACCATATAATATAATGACATGGTAGGCTCCGTTCAATAGATTTTTTTTAATTAACATAATTTTATATAATTTATTTTTTAAAATTTTATTGATAAAATCTACATTACATAATATAATTTACACCAAACACTAGCGAAGTTCACTAATAAAATTTTTAAAATATAAAAATTGACGATCTATTTTGAAAAATTTTAAAATATTAGAATTAAACTAAAACGTGTACGTTTTCTGATTCATGGGATTTGTTTTACACGAGGAAAGGGCCTATGGATGATGTCATATATAGAGTCACAGGCACATGTGGCCCGCTTGCCTTTAGTTGATCAACTAAACCATTAAATCTGAGTTTGACCACTGAATCATTATTAGGTGTTCACAGGATTCTATAGGTTCTATCGTTAGGCCCCTCCTAGTTAGCCCCGACACTTAGGTCTTGTTAAGTTCGAGAGTCAGTAATGGAATGGAATGAAACGTAATATACTTTCATCGTTTATTTAGAAGTTTTATAATGGAATAGAATAGGACGGGATAGAAATGAAGGGTTTCATGTTATGTTCTATTCTATCTTAAACAGTGAAAATAAGAAACCTCCAATTCGGAACGGTTAAAATAGAACGTAAACTAATAAATACATATTACCTAATATAATATTACCTAATATACTCTCCATTATTATTTATATTATCAATTATCAATCATGTTTTTGTAAGTAACAAATATATTTATAT
>JAOQMM010000048.1:81864-99369 GCA_027563515.1 Erythroxylum platyclados | reverse complement strand
AGTGCAGCCCGACCTGGGCGAGCACCGAGGGGACGGAGGCCGCGAGTCGCATTTCCGGCCCGTTCCTCTCTTGAGGTCGCGCTCATCGCGTCGATATGTCGAGCCGTTCCCGCCCACGGAGGGTGATCTTCGAAGTCAGAAACCTCCTGACCGGCATATCATAGAACGAGCAGGCGCAACCCGAGATCACGATGATCACAGCCGTACCCACCAAGACGGTAAGAACCTTCCAATCCGGCATGAACTGGATCTTTTGTCCGACATTGGTGAAGAGACGAACGAGAGGATAGTGGATTCCGTAGATCGGATACGACAGATCGCCGGCGATGATGGATGCCCGGCATCCGAAGCTGCCCCGGCCCAGCGCCGACCTGGAGCCGACGAGCAAGCTGGCCTTCGCGGCCGGCTTGGCGGCCTACCCGTCGCCGCTGCCCCCGTTCGAGATCGTGGCGCTGTTCGAGATCCCGGGCAGCATCTGCTTCATCCTCCGGGATCGGGAGGGCGACGCCCTGTCCGTGTCGATCGAGCTGGACGCCGCGGGCAAGATCTACCGCATCGCCAGCCACAGGCCCGCCGGCGGGCCTTAGCGCACTCTGCGCCCGGCGTGGCGCGGGCGATGCACCCCCGAGACCAGTCCGAATGCGGTCTCGCCCGGGGCCGACGGATCACGCCCGCACGGGGACCGGCTCCGGCTGAGCGGCGAGCCGGTCGGCGTCGAGATGAGCGCCGACATGGCCCAGGTGCAGGTAGTTCGGCTCGAACAGCGAATCCCCGCGGAGGCGGCGCATGTCGAGGATCGTCAGGCGGCGGCTCTTCAGGACGATCAGGCCGCGGGCGCGCAGGGCCTGCAGGCTGCGGTTGACGTGCACGTTGGTCAGACCCATCGCCTCCGCCAGATGCGCCTGCCGCAACGGGAGGTCGCAGCTCTCGCCCTGTGTCAGGCCGAGGCCGCGCAGCCGCTCGTGCAGTTCGCAGAACAGGTGCCCGAGCCGCTCGGGCGCGTCGCGCCGGCCGAGATTGACCGTCCATTCCCGCTGGATCGACTAAGACAGTTTTGTACATTGGGGCATCATGTAACCTCTGACAGGCAGTACGAATGATCCAATTTAGATAATTAGATTTTATTGTAGAGGAATATATTGATTTTGATTATGTAAAGTGATCTTGATAAAAACAAATTAAATATATGTTATATGTTCATGCTCTCCCTTTTTCTATTTCAAAGTAATAGTTAAATTTCGAGATGGAAATTAATTCATAAAAAAAGTTATTAACCAAATTAATAAGATAATACTTTTATTAATTAAGAATATTAACATATTCAAATTTAATTGTTCCACAAATTTATTTGTTATCTTTATAATAAATATAAGAAATTGTATAAAGGATTTAATTCATTAAACTGTAGTAAAATTTTAGATTATAACAAATAATTATTTTGTAATTAGGTGTAATTATGATCACAATGTAAACCCTTAACAATATGGTAAGATAAGGCATGGCATAAAGCCTAATCAGGCTAGATGTTTCAAGTCCACTAAGATTTAAAAAATCCAAAGCTCGATTGGGTTTGAGTAGTCTGAAATTTGATTGAGTTTGATTAATTTTTTTTAATTTATTCAGGTTACCCTGACGATGATGTTGTTTCTTAATGTATCAAAACAAGAACATAACCTGATGTAAAGTAGCAAGAAGTTACGGTGTAAAAAGAAGAATGATGCATAATCATGATGAATTGGTAGATTTATATTGTTTTTCTTTCTTTAACCAGAACATTCCAATGGAATTTTGATAAATGTAAAATTTGGAGAGTTTAAAAATTACGAAGCTTTATCTTTATCTAGTAGAGAGGTTGTTTCTGACAGATCGGCAAAGTAAGATTCAATTAAAGTCTTACTGTTACATTATTACATGATTCCCATCTTAGTATACTAACACGTTCTTAATATTTCAATGGAATTTTGCTAAATTTAAAGTTTGGAGAGATTAAAAAACAAGCAGTCTTATCCTTATCTAGTAGAGAGTTTGTTTATGATAGATTGACAAAGTAAGATTCAATTAAAGTCTTATTGTTACATTATTACATGATTCTATCTTAGCATACTAACACATTCTTAATACTATCTAAATGGCCTATAAATTAGAATCAACCGGAGTATGTCTGAGTCTAAATTATCTAAATGTCTGGCTCTCTAGTACTTCCAAACCCATGACTAAAATTGGTGTAAAGTAACTCTTTTCTAAGTTCCTGTATATCAAAAATTACAAAAAAAATAAAAGTTGAAAATACAGTTAAAATTTCCTAAAAATACTAGGATCAACATAATATTGGTATTATTATTTTAAAAATGAATAAAAGATATAAATCTTTCTTGTAATTTAAGAAATTTTAGAAAATCTCTTGATGTTTATAATTTTCAAAGTATGAATATCAGACATGGATTTATCAAACGTTATTTGTACGACAATTTAATTCAGCTATTAAACTCGAACTAAACTATATTAATAATTTAAGGTAATTATAATAAATTATTAATTTGAATAAGATCTAATTAGTTCGACTCGAGTTTAATAATTAAGTTTAGTCATCATGTAAACATTATTTAACTAGTACAAGTGCGATGTTCATGACATATATATTTTGTTATTATTTTTAATTGAAGTATAAGAAAAATATTTAAAAAACTAAAAAAGTAAAAAGAGTTTTTAAAATTATAAAATTAAAAAATTAAAAATATCTTAAATTATATAGGAATTTTATATTTTTACCCTTTATTTATATTTAACAAAAAATAGAGGAAACTCATACATTAGCCATATGTAGTATTCTTTTATTTGTGGAGGGAATCGAGTTAGAGCTCGTTGAGAGCAGGTAACAGGAAATATATGGAGAAACAATACATGAGTATGACCTCGTAGAAACATCGGTGTTTTGTTTTTTCAGTCAAACTATTGCATATAGTGATATAATCAATTTTTAAAAATTAGATTGCAAATAGGTAAGACACAAGATTTAAGATTTAAAATGTTCAATTAGTATTAAATTGTTATAAAAATGATTAAAAATTAAATACTATTTTATTCTCTTATTCTTTAACTTCTTATTCATAATTTAGTTATTGATATTTGATAAGGTTTATTTATTTCTTAATTTATTCTAATTATTATTAATATATTTGTATTATTATGATTATTATTACTAAGTAAATATTTTATAGAAATTAGAGATAAAATAAAATGTGGTTAATGAAGCAACTAATTCTATTTTATTTCTTATATAATATTGGAAAAATAAATTAAAACTTTAAAATTTTATTTGTAAACTAATACCTATTTATCAAGATTTATTTTGGATATTAAAATTAAATTGACAACAAAATTACAATCACAAATAGATTAATATGAATACGCATTAAAAAAATTATATTTATAGTTACAAATATAACTTTTTAAAATTTAAAGTCTTACGTTCATTTTCAATCTGTTAGAAATACACTCTTAATATCGTACCTTCTTTTAACAAATAATTTGCAATCAGAAAATTCGTCTTTGATAATTTTAAATTTTAAGAATTATATATTATTTTTATTCCGAAGAGTAAATAATACAAACAAAAAAATCCAAAAGCCAATATATGATTCTTCCACGCTTTAAACTCAAACTTTTGTTTTGCTGATATAAAGTACAAACTGATGCTGATGCTGGGCCAAGGCAATTAATGAAGAAATATCTCAGTCTTGTCAGCTGTTGGTACGATGAATATGAAGGACTCAAATGATAGTTTTTTTTTTTTTGGTGTAAACAAAGCAAAACGAGTAAATGCTATCTGGTAGAATTCAGAAGATTATTGTCATGCATCATCCTCGCACTCCGCCCAAGCAGAGGTGAAGACAACAAGTAAAAACTATGCGGTAGTTGACGAGCGTGATTTGCTATGCATGTATTAGTCTCGAGCGTCGTAAACTTAAAACTCACTCTCTAGTCCCTACTTGTGAGCTCCATAATTTGCTGTAAAATATGACTATTTCTAATCCCAATATCCACAAAAAGAATGAGATTGAGGACAACCTTACAGTCGGATTCCACAAGGAAGTATTGTACCCCCTGGTTCCAAAAAACAAAAAAGCATGTGCTGCTCAAGGTTGATAATAAAACCTTTTAACTAAGTTCCATACTTGTCTCGCAAAAGTCCCCATAGTGGGGAATGGAGTTAAGAGTTTGTCGGCAATTGGCTGAAGGTGAATATATAAAGAATAACATAAGATTATGACCTTACGAAAAAGCTCATACGTACTATTATGATTTTTTGTTTGAAAGTTAAGGCAAATATGTGGAGAAGCATATATGATTATGATCTTACGAAAAAGCTTGTGTACTATTATGTTTTTATTTTTTAAAGTTTAAAAAGAATTGTAATGAAGACCTTTTCGAGGATCAAGAGGTAGAAGTCAAAAGATATAGAAAGAATTGTAACTTAAATTTTAAAAGTTTTTATTATACTATAATTTTAATTTTAAAGACAGGGTAACTATATATTTTTTAGGTGATCTTAGCATTTTTAAGAAATATCGTAACTTAACCTTTTTACCGACGTATAATAAGCAAAAAAATAAGAAGAACTTTGTGGAAGATGAAGAGTAAAAGGAAAGTAGGATTTCATGAGATATCCATAGAGTATGGAAGAATGTAAGAGAAGAAGGATTTACTTGGTTAGACAATCTTTTTAGTGTGAGTCTCAAGTTCATCAAAATGTCGGATAAGTGGATACTTAGCACACCAATCCCTCTCTACAAGAACAAAGGAGACATTCAAAGTTGTAACAACTACACAGACTTTGCCTTTCTTGTAGATCTTTATTTCTATCTCTAAGGTGTGTTTAATTGTTTGCCAAAACTACATCGTTTTTGTTGTCTAACGACGTTTCTTTGGTTGCTCTCCTTCTCTTGTAAAGACATTCACCATCATAATTTAATTCTTTTACTTTCTCAAAAAAAAAAAATCAGTTACACCATGAAGTTACGAGAGATGATGATTAAGAAGAGAAAAAAAAAGGGTACTCCTATCTTAGAGAACTAATTTGGCTTCATGTTAGAGATGTCAATGATAAAAGTTATACATCTCTTTAAATGATTAATAGAATATTATAAGGATAGATAGAGAGACCTATAAATGATTTTCATTGATTTAGAAAAAAGTTTATGACAAGATACCTAGGGAAGTTGTGTGGAGGTATCTAGAAGTTAAGAGAATTTTTATTGTCTATATATGAGTTATGAAAGATATATATGAAGGTGTTAAGACTAGAGTAAAGACGATAAGAGGAGAAATAAAACATTTTTTTATCGATATCGGGTTACACAAAGGATCCTTGTTGAGCCACTTCCTGTATGCAATAGTTATAGATGAACTTACCAAGAATATCAAAGGGGATGCGTCATAGTGTATGTTGTTTGCTGATGATATTGTTTTAATGGATCAAAAAAAATAGGGTGTTAATGACAAGCTAGAACTTTAGAGGGATATGCTAGATTCAAAGAGCTTTAAATTGAACAGGACTAAAACTGAGTATTTAAAATGTAACTCTATGGGTCGCGGGATTGTATTCGATGTAGAGATCAAGATTGGTACTTATACCACATAAAGATTGTTTTAAGTACCTTAGATCTATCATCCAAAGTAGTGGCAAGATAACTGACGACATAATTTACTGTATCAAATCAGGGTGGCTAAAATAGAAAAGTACCTCAAAAGTTTTAGGCGACAAGATGATATCATTCAAGCTAAAAGGTAAATTTTACCATTTGGCAATTAAGTCTGTCAGACAACATTATAACAAAAATTTTGGAGGAAGAACGTCGATGAAAAAATAAAGAAAAATAGGTAGTCTGATTCATAATAAATCAAAGTCGTGATGGTGATAAAAGGAGAACAATAGAACATGGTCTAATTAAGAGTCAAAAATATGATGCATCAAAATTAAGAAGTAAAAAAAATTAAAATGTTACAATTATGATAAGAAAGATTAATTGAAAAAATTGTTGAAATTTAAATAAGAAAAATTTTTATCCTTCAGAAAAGTTTGTAAGTATTTCAGATGATGACAATTCTTTGTGTTGTTAAGTAACAACAACAGTTGAAAGTAGGAAGTCACTATTTTATGTATTACTCATTGACTTAAAAGCTACTTTTCATATGACCTCTAAAAAAGAATGATTTTATCATTATAAACTTATCTCCGGAGGATCATTATATATTTGTGATGATTATCGTTTGAAGGTTATTGGTATTAGAACCATCAAGTTGAAGATGTATAATGATATTATTCGTACTCTTTAGGAGGTGTGACTTGTGAAGAAATTGAAGAAGAATTTGTTATCTCTAGGATAATTGGATGATCTTAGATACAAAATAAAAATCTTTAATAATATGTTAAATATAACTCAGGGTGTGCTTATACTTATAAAGGGGGAAAAGATAAGTATAAACTTATACATGCTAAAAGGGGAGACATTACTAAAAGCATAAACATCAGTCACTTCAAGCAGTCCAATTGAAAGATCTTTAATGATATGTCATTAAAAATATGGACATATATGTGAACAAGGAATGAAGATCCTTGCTGAGCAAAAGTTACTCCTTGGACTCACAAAAATATCGTTACTCTTTTATGAGCATTGCATTGCAATTATCACAATATGAAATTTAAGGCATCAAATTTAAGAAATAAGGTTATTCTTGAATTGTTTCACTTTAATATGTGGCAAGCATTAGTTCTATCCAAATTCTAAGAAATGCTTATTATTAAATATGTTGATGAAGTGAAGAGGTATCACTTGTGGGATTCTATTACCCACAAGGTTATTGTTAGTAGAAATGTCACTTTTGAAAAAGATAAATTACAAAGAAAAAAAGAAGACAACACTTTAGGAAGAAGTTGAGGACATATTACAGTTAGAAAAACAATTTCAACAGAATGCTTCTTTCGAAGCAATGCCAAAATAAGATGTTTAAGAATTAGTTTAGATTGAAGTTCATAAGTTTATCAATAGCAAAAGAAGACTACCAAAGTAACACTTGAATTATTTGGTGGACCGTAATATAACATACTACAACTTTTTTTTTGGAGAAATAACATACTACTATTTAATAGAGGACATGTTACTATTAATTTTCTAAGAAACATCTAATAATCCATATACCTCTTTAGTAAATGATAACCAGAAGAAATTCAGTATCTTTATAAAATAAAGCTTAGAAACTTATGTCATTAATAAAAGGAAGAAATCTAATTAATAATAAATGGGACTTAAAGAATAAGCAGAATAGTGATGATTAAATAAAACGATATCATGCAAAGTTTGGTCGTGGAAAGATATGATCAAAAATAAGGAATCAATTGAATGAAATATTTTCTATCATAGTTTAACTTAATATAGTCATTACGAGCCTTTGATATAACAAACTTAATATAGACCCTTGTGTATAATTTGAGAGATTTAGTGATGATTTCATTACTTTGCTATTGTATATAGATGATATGATGGTTACAAGCCAACAAATATGGTATTAAAGAAATAAAGGTACAACTAGCTAGAAAACTTTAAATGCAGGACTTAGACTAGTAAATAAGATTATATAGATGCAAATTTACTGAGACGTAATAATGGAAAGATTTAGCTTTCTTAAAAAAATTACCTAAAGAAGGTTTTCAATGTTTCAATATACAAAATTATAAGCCAATACTTACCTCTCTTATTGTTAATTTCAAATAATCCTCTATTATGAACTCTAAAAATGATGATGAGAGGATGAAGATGTTTTGAGTACAGTATGCATTTGCAATAAGGAGTTTAATTTTCATAATAACTCATATGAGACAAGACATTACATACGTAGTAGTAACAGTTAGTCATTACATGTTGAAGCTTAGTATAAAGTATTGGAATAATGTAAAGAGAATCCTAATATACATTAAATGGACCTATAATATTGCATTATAATATAGAAAATCAAACTTTATTGTAAAAGAATATATTAACTTTGATTATGTAAAGTGATCTTGATAAAAACAAATGACCATATGTTATATGTTCACACTTTCCTTTCTATTTCAAAGTAATAGTTTATTTTGAGATGGAAATTATTTAAAAAAAAAGTTATTAACCAACTTAATAAGATAATACTTTTATGAATTAAGTAAATTTTAACATTTTAAATTTAATTGTTCACAAATTTATTTGTTATCATTCTAATAAATATAAGAAATTGTGTAAGGGATTTAATTCATTCAACTATAGTAAAATTTTAAATTATAAGGAATAATTATTGTACAATTAGGTCATGTTTGGTAACTACTGATAAAGAAGTGAGGATGAGAATGCAACTTTTATTCCCTAATTTTTAGTTGTTTGGATAATAGTAATAGATAAAATAGGGAATAACAAAACTGAAATGAATCCTAAACAATCCTGAACTTTTGTGGATCTGGGTATAAGCTAGAATCAAAAACTAGGATAAGAGATAAAAAAATATTGTTAGAATATTATCATATTATTAGCAAAATGTTATCAAAATATTACCAAGATATTGATTATTATCAAAATTATCTTTTATATTAATATCTTTAATAATTATTTTATTTTATTTCACTGATATTTTTATTCTTATCATAAAAATCATTCATAATTATTTAAAAATGAATAATTTTTTATTTTTTTAATTAATTATTTATAAAAATAAATGTTTTAATTAATTATATACAAAATAAATTATATAATAACTAAATATGAATAAAAATTTTTCAGTATTATTTTTAATATTTAATACCAAATACTAACATCACTATTAACTTTATTTAATACCATATCAAACACGTATAATCAGTAATTTCATTCATATTCTAATTCTCACTTTTCATTTTCATTCATATTTTTTTATTCCAATTCTTTCGTTACGAGTAACCAAACGAGACCTTACGTGTAATTATGATCATAATTTAAACCCTTAACAATGTGGTAAGATAAGGCACGACACAAAACCCAATCATGCTAGAAGTTTCAAGTCCATTAAGACTTGAACAATTCAAAATTCAATGGAGTTTGAACAGTTTAAAGTTTGATTGAGTTTGATTAAATTGTTTTTAATTTTTAAAAATTTAATACAATAGCTTTTAATTTAAAGTGATGCTGTTTTATGTTAAAAAATTTAAATTGTAAGTTGGACAATTTAAGTTCAGGCTCAATTCAAAGCCCAAAGTTAGAAAAAAAAAAGTTAAGCCTGATCCGAAGCAAACCAACTCAGATCAAACCTGTTAGCCTCGGAGAAATCCCAAGACTATTTTGGTCATCCCCTGTTAACAATAAAAGAGCTCCCCACATTAAAATGCATGTTAACAAATCTAGCAAGGTTGCTTTTTTATTTATAAGCACAATCCCATGCAGATGTTGTATCCTAAAGCCAAAATGAACAAATGGACTATCGTGTGCCTTATAGAATTCGAAACAATGATACTCAGCCCTGTAATTTGGCAAGCAATTGAAACCCAGTTAGCTTTCCATTACAGATTTGGAACCCAGAAACTGTTTCCTCGGAGAACAGGTGGTTTTCTTGTTTTCTTGACAGGAAAGCTTATGAGATTCTGGCATGGCAAACACTTGTCAAGGCATTTTAAAGAGAATCTGACTGCTTTAACAGGCTAGACGACAAAAACTACTACAGGGAAATGCAATTGAACCTCTGCGTCTTTGTCTTTCATTTCAATAAGGAGTTTTTTAGCTGGTTTTCTGTGAACGGTGCTCAAAGATCGGTTCTTGGGAGAACAAAGGAGAAGAAGGGAAACAAGAGAAGCGATGTCAGACTATCTGCCTCGTGAAGTGGTGGTCGACATACTGATGAGGATGCCCGTAAAATCTTTGCTTTGCTGCAAATGCGTCTGCAAATCTTGGAATTCTATCATCTCAAGTCCTGAGTTCATCACTAACCATCTCAAACAGACCACTGCTAGGTCCCGAGGTAATACATTTCTGTTCCTCAAGTACATATCAAAGCCGTTCACAGAAAAGTCATGTTGGATATATCGTGATAATGATGAAGAGTTTAGTGTACACTCGCAAATGGAACATCCCTGTAAGATTAGAAGCTGGAATAATGGTTTCATTGGTTCTTGTGACGGTGTTATTTGCCTCTCGAATGATGAAAAACATTATCTTGTTCATCCTCTTCTCTGGAATCCTTCCATTAGAAGATACCTGAGACTTCCTAGACCTTTGATTCCTTGTCATACGTCAAATAATATCTATGGGGTTATTGCTGGCTTTGGCTTTGATTCGCAGAATAATGACTACAAGGTTGTTAGGATAGTGAATGTCCGGAGAAGTATGGTAATTAACAAGAAGCTTAAACATCCGATTGAAGTTGAGGTTTACTCTCTGAATGCAAGATCTTGGAAGATGATTGATGCATGTGTTGATCCATTTGGTATGTGTTTTGGCAACATGCAACCAGCCCTTTTGAATGGGATTGTGCATTGGCTTGTGTATCGATTAGTGAATCAGAAAGAATATAATTCTGTCTTGACATTTGATTTCAAGAGAGAATTGTTTGACACCATAATTTTACCAAAAATTGTGGTTACTGAATGGAATGAACTGTCAGTTGCAGTGTGTCAAAAGTCCCTTGGTGCATTTCACCTGGATGATCATCACTGTAACGTATGGGTGATGCAGGAATATGGTGTAGTGGATTCTTGGATTAAGATGTTCATCATTGATCGAAGGGGCGTAATTGAGAGGCCATTATGTTTTAGAAGCAACGGCGAAATACTGATGGAATCGTTCAATGATAAGTTAATTACATATGACACTGAAGAACAGAAGATATATGATCTTGGAATCATTGGCTTTGGAGGGTGGTGCCGTGCAGAGTCTTATGTGGAAAGTCTAGTCTTACTTAATGAGTCAAAATCTGATGAGAGACCAACCAAGAAGAGGAAGAGTAGGTAAGAGCTGTTTTCTTCCTTGTAGTTCATCACTTCTCAGTAATTTCATTTTGCTTATAAGTGCTTCCATCGACTTCAGGCCAAATATAAACATATCATATCTCATGTTCATGTTATTGACTTCTGGCAATTCCCATTTCACGAGTCTTTCTTATATCCCCTTCTTTTATAGTGTGTAATGTAGTGGAAAGCTAGTGATTTGGTAACTTTAACTGCATAGTTATTGCTTATTTTTCTGACAAGATAAGGAGAAGTTTATTTAGTGATGTTCACTAGTAAGATGTTTTCAATCTCCTGGAGCTAGGACAATTTTGAGATTTGCCTATGGCAACTTTGGAGAAGTTTATCTTTTGCTGGTATAATTTTCAAACTCTCGTAACTTCCAGGACTAATGCCTTTACTCTTGTGCTGTTGGATTCTCCCATTATTTTACTGCCTTTTATTTCCATTGGTATGACTAATCTGTTTTTTTTTAGTCCCGGCCAACATAAAGTCTTCATCTTTCCTGTCATTTAGGGTAGTTAGATGAAGATGACTAAGCAAATGTGTGAAGCTTACAGTGACAAAAAATTTCTCTTTTATGACATCTTTATTTCTTCTTTAATACCATCATTAAATGAAATGATTGGATCATTCTTGTTGGATTTACAATTCATGTAGTTTACAACCTTGAGAGTTACCTGAAAGAAGATTTCTATCAACTTTATTGTTTCCACTCTCCAAACCAAGAAGTCCCAGGCCAAGGCCCACCATACCTCATCAAGACACTTTATCCCTACTTTTTACACAAGTTGTGTCTTCCTTGTTGAACAGGCCCATGTAAGACGGTGGCCTGGATGAAGTTTAAACAACAACACAAATTGACCAAGAATAAAACATGCTGATAGCTAACAGATAAATGATTTTTATAACATCTGTTCTTGACTTCTGTGAATGTAATATTGTTTTTGTTTTCAGTATATTTGTCTATTTCACTCCTGTGGTTAAGTGTCTTCAGGTAAGGGAATATACTGTAACATGGCTGCTTGTCTTTCATTAAGTTACTGCAGTCTTATTTAATGCCCGCAGCTGTGGATGAGGTTAATATGTACTGAGACCAGCCCTAATTTCCTTCTCCCACTCAAGAGAAGAAGAAAATGAACATCAAAGTGATGAAAATAAACAATCCCTATAAAATTTTTACTGTTCTGCATATAGTTACTCATCTATATGGTATGCCCGTGTACAAATGCATCCTATTTAGTATCTAATTTAGATCTTAAATGCATTAAAATGTACCTAATTTCCTCAAATGCAATCTGTATAACACCTAAAACAGAATTCTAGTATACCTTCTTTGTCACAACATGAAACCTACATGCTGTTGAGCATTGGCAACCTTCAATAGTTTTGCTGTCAGCAATGCCTAGATAAATGCAATTCAAGTGATAAACCAAAATTGCCAACACCAGTTCATCTAAAACTAAATTTTGGTTTAACTTGAATCCAATTAAGATCGAGTTTTTTGTCTTTTCCAGATGAAGATTGATTGATTTGAAAAGGAATTTATGCTGGTTGAGTACTTTATTTCTGTTGGTTTGGCTTTTTTAATGGAATTTGCTTCTTATGCATATTGAGAGGTGGTATTACAATCATTGAGAACAAGAAGAAGGGCCTACCTACACAGAAAAGCATGGAATTTCAATATCTTAGACATTCTTAGTATTTGTTGTGTGTATATGCCAGTAGGCTTCTTAATATTGAACAAGGAATTGCGGGGACTAGCAAAGGGAAGAGACCAGATCATCAGGATAAAGTGGTTATATCAACTAATGATGAGGTATTGCCAAAGACAAAGCGT
Organism: Erythroxylum platyclados; assembly: GCA_027563515.1. Lineage (NCBI taxonomy): Eukaryota > Viridiplantae > Streptophyta > Magnoliopsida > Malpighiales > Erythroxylaceae > Erythroxylum > Erythroxylum platyclados. The sequence goes on along the minus strand of JAOQMM010000048.1, from coordinate 86,533 downwards.
GAAGCTAATGTTCGTCATATGGACCAACCACTGGTAAGTGGAACTGCGGAGGAAGCCTTGATCTCAAAGAATCAAAACTTGTGTTCAAGCCCAAATATCAGAATGTTGTCTTTATCAAAATTTACTGGATTTTCAATGAAATCTAATTGCATTTTGTTACGCAGGCTACAAGGGGTGCTAGCTCTCGTACACTAATCAATTATTCATTACCATATCTGTTCCGTGGAGCAAAGTGCCTCAATAGACTTGCTGTGCCTATCCGTCGACGATTCTAAATCAAGCTCGACACACCCATCATTTAAGTTTTATGTAGAGAATGTGAAGTGGAATGGAAATATGATGTCAATGGTAAGTTGGAAAATCTCTGTGATGAAAATCTTGGTGAACTGTTTTCTTTAAAGAGTTCAAATAAGTAAACTTCTTAGTCTATTTAGAGCAATTGCCATGTATGATGTAATAGAATTTGAGTTAAGAAGAGAGCTGAAGACAGTAATGTTGTGTCACCAGTAATAAGTTTCCCTGTCAATGTTTGTGGTAATGCCCTATGCACTAGTTTGCATGTTAAAAATAACAACAAAACTTACAACCATCATTTTGAGTCTGTGAAATGACTTGGCCATTTCCAGACCATTTGGCTCCATTCATGGGGTTACGGAGAACTTTCGTTTGTAGTTTCTAGGGCCTTAGAACGGTCGTTCTCCTTTTCATATTTTTAAAATTTCTCTTGCCTAAAACTGCTTAATCATCAATTCTTCTTCTTCTTCTCTTAAATCATGAGTGGTCCTCATAGCCATCTCCAGAGCATGTTTGATCTCACAAGGCCAATATGACATATACAAAACCTCTCTTAGAGTCTTATGTTACCATGTAATCTTATACTGTACAAAAATTTTGGGCATCCTTTCTTTTGATGCCAAATTCAGTGCAATCAATTTAAAAAACTAATTAAAACACTCTAGAGCACCTGCTCACAAAATTGGTGAGAGAAGTGCAACTATTTTGATGTATGCTGTGGGCAACCAGCTCTTATAGCTGGCCTAAACTTGGTGGTAAAACTGTCGGTAGAAAATTATATAGTTTCACAATTGAGTTGGCTTGACTCATGGATTGACCAAGCCGGTTGAGTTCGATTGGTAAAATCTGATGCCAATTTTCGCTTGTGAATAAGATTTGTGGTTTGCGAAACTTATCCTGCCAGGTGGTTCAAAATGGAAATGAGCCATTCTTGGCGTCATTTCTCCGTAAATGATATCCTTTATTGACTTCCTTGAAGATGGGGAGTAATATTCATCCAAACTCCTTTCCTTCCGTCTCTTCATAATTGATTTTCATTTAACATCACTAATCAAGCAGTCCTAAGAACTGTTACTAAAAAGTCATTGATGATCATGAGTTCTAGAGGCTGATAGTTGTTTTCCCAAGCAGTCCGCATTAACAGCTTTCCATTTTCTGCAGCAACTAATTGCTTTGACTTTGGAGCTAACAAACAGAATAGAAAATCATCCTTTCCGTTAACCACTAACAAGTAGCCAGTGGCAGCCAAATTCCTTCAACCTTATCCGCTTTTTCTCTTAACTACGTTCCATATGCTTTTATTGTATAAACTTATTTACATACAACATTATCTGGCATATCAAAAGATTAATATATATTCTGCAATGTAATGAACATGCTTAAAGAGCCCTCTATATAGAAAGTAAACTTAAACTGGATTTACCATAACAGTAAGCATTTTGAATTGTATCTTGTTCTGCAATTTCTCGTCATGCAATTTTGTCGTCGTCCAACTTTTTGCACGAGCAATGCATGCTACTTTATGATTAGCAAGTTCATTAATGCTACTGAATTATGGCAATATGATCATGACTAATCATGCTGTTGCTTTCTATTTCAAAAGGTCCAATTATGCAGACTAATACTTTTTTCAAATACAATCAAGATTCAAGTATTATGACTAGGAATATGACAAGTATTTGGATAAGAAGTGCTACATAGATTTACAGTGGAAACCGTAATCAGTGACAAGTGTCTGCAGGGGTTGATTTATACAATTTTTGTAGTTGGTTGGTTGCTGCAGACATCATGATGATTTTTGGCCATTTCTATACAATATAGCTTCTAGAGGAACTATTATACTTTTCCATGTATGTTTTAATTGATTGTGGTGTGACTCTTGAAATCTTTAGTCTCAAATCTTAACATGCTAATTGCTGGTTCATGCATTGATAGCCGTTCGATTGGGTAAGGCTTCAAAAATGCTTTTGTTTTATATCATTTACCAATAGGGCCACACCTGTATTCTAGGTGATAGAAGTGGTTATAGAGATAGAACAGGATAAGGAAAATTGTCCTTTTTGTTTCCTTCTTCTTTCATAAAGAAAAGACTGTTGGTCATTCAGATTTTTGTCGTCATATAGCTCAAGAGCTAGGGCATGTACAGAAAGATGTGATATACATGCTATTTTGCACTCAGCGTTCATCTCTTTATCGAAACAATTATTTCAGGAAAACAAACTAGTGACAGTAAGATATTCTTCTTACTGTCACTGGTTTGTTGTTCTGTATTCAATTTTCCAGTCTTTCTACAAAATATTTCTTAAGATATGTACATAAACAGAAATTTCATCATTAGGCTTGCTCTCATCATTATTTCTTCATTCAATATGTTTAATACGTTTTATAGCTTATTTGTCTCAAAGTCTGTATGTGGTTACTAACCTATGAAATTGTGTTCTAGCATAACGATTGCAAGTTTTTATTGCTTCTGTTGATAAGTCTGTTAACAATGTTTGAGTAAAAGGCTGAATGCCCTCCTTTGAGAATCCTTTCCATTAAATAAGAATTGTTGTACAATCTGTTCTTGCTAACAATACATACATAGCTAATACATTGACTAATAATATTCTATTCTAGGTAAGAATATATACAGTTACTAGACTATTTATGGTAAAATAAATCACATAAATGCAGCTATAATCTCTGTGATTATGATCCGTAATTGTTGAATTGATATCTGTCAAATTGGAAAGATTTGATTTATATGATCCTTTTGGTGTATACATTATTAATTTTTACTTCATATGATCAAAGTCATCAATGCTTGTACAGACAATCATAATTGCTTGAAAATTTACCAAAGAGGCCGGCTTATTGGATCAGACACTGCAATATGTCGGTGAGGCTTGGCATATTAAGGGACCGACAGTACTGGGCTTGTATTCCTTGATTTTTGTGGCCATTGTCTAGGAGCTAGATTTCGGTGTCTTTGGTCTCATTATCAGATACAATCAGAATATTTGACTTTACATCAATGAAATGGTTCTTAGTCTTGATCTTTCTTGTTATGCATAGCATTCTCTGTAGAGTTTCTGGGGTTTTATGGGTATGCCTATGTATTCTCTTGGATGATAAGTAATAAATTTGACCACCAAATATGGCAAATTCAGATTGTGCAGGCACAATTCTACATTGATAGGGACTCACTTCAATACTTACTTTGAGTTATTATTATTGTTTTTCTCTTTTTGGGAAATGTTTGTCAACAATAAGGCTCCTGCTGAAGTAACGGAGATTATATATTTTTCTCTGCAAATTTGCAGCTAATATGTTATGTAGATGCTCTTTATTGTTTGTAGTAACTCTCCTATTGGTTTGATTTCCTTTCCATTCAAAATGGGTACTCTATTGAAATTTGGTTCTTAGCCTAAAACCCCCAAAAAAGGTAACTGCTATTTTAATATTTGATCTGGCATAAATATGCCTGCGGTATATAGAACAGAGAATTTGGTGTATTTATTATGATAAGTTGTTTACTTCTCTTGCTTTTGAAGAGGTTAAGGGTCACATGCTTCAATTGTAATGAAATCTGAGACTGGTTAGTGTTTTGTTTTTTGATGTGTTTATAACTATTTTATTCCTGTCAGGTTCATGATGCCGAGAAAGAGATGGAGCATGGAGCGCAACTTCTGAAGACAAACAATAAGGACATAATGCTACCTTATTGCTTGAGAGAATCACTTGAAATGGTACAGTTGCTGTTTTAATCCTCGGATAGCCTCATTTGACCTTGTACCATATGCTTCATTGAGCAACATTAGGCTCTAGTCATGGTACTCTGCAACACGGCAGCCTCACAGCCACATGATGGGCTGTTGGTACTAAGGATGTCTAATGAGAGCAAGTGCAAGGAATATGAAGCGATCACTCAAAGAGCAAGCTGAAGAAAGAAAGGTAAAAACCTCTTGCAAGCCTTAATTTTAATTGGAGAAGCCTTATGTTGTTTTCAAGTATTTGGTGTGACAAAACAAGCAGAGAAAGGAAAGGCTACAATTCTCTTCTGTTCTCAAGTAGCTCTGCTCTATTGTCTATTGCTATATGTTGGATAAGCTTTGTTTTGAGATTGACATGTGAAATAGAAAAAATAATCTACTAAGTGCCTAATCCTCGGCTGTTGCCTGAAATCGGTTTAGGATGTATGACTGTGTCCGTATCTAATATACCCTGATTTTTATGTCAGAGTTGATATTTTCTAATTTTCAATGTTATATGATGAGATTCAGATTGTATCTGTTGTTGAGGTTCAACAGTCTGCTGAGTAGCTTAAGAGCTTGAATTCATGACAACAAGCTTACTTTAGCTATATTTTCACCTTGAGGAGGAAGGTATGCTG
>JAOQMM010000048.1:51099-81764 GCA_027563515.1 Erythroxylum platyclados | reverse complement strand
TTTGTATTTATTTATTAATGTATTTTTAAAAAAAATTTCAACCATTTTATTATATATATTTGTATTTATTTATTTTTATTATCATTTTACTTAGTATTTTTCATTACTACTATTTATTTATTCTTTATTTTTTCATTACCCCTAACGAGAAGAGAGACCAAGAGCGGCCCAGGCTAAGCCTAGCCTATTGACATCCCTACTTCCTAGTTCATGTGGGTCATTTGGAAACAACCTCTTTACTCGTTAGGGGTAAGCCTGCGTACTACTAGACCTTCCTAGACCCCACGTCTTAGCGTGATTTATACTGTGTGTTTTTGTTGTTATTATTGTCGTCTTTCATCTTAAGGATCTCATTATTCCATTTTGTCCATTAAGAAGAATTTCATTTTAGCTTTCTAAGAAAGATAATCATTTTAGTTAAAGAAAGGTGTCCTAGGCCTCTTGGCTAGGTGAAGATGTAAAAGCACTTATATATGTCATAATTTTTTTAAAATTTCTTTTGAAATTACAATAAAAAGACCTATTCTAGTACCATTTATTGGTCTTTAATAGAACCCAAAAAGGGAGGGGTGAATTAGGTTTTCGTGAATTTAAGAAAAAAATTTACAACTTAATAAAAGCTTTTAATTAATTTCATATTGAATGATAAAATCAAATAACACTTTAATTAAAATTAATAAATCAATCAAGAATAAGGTAAACAGTACAGGGAAGAGAAATTGAAATCCAATTTAACAGTGATTTGATAAAGAAATCATACTTGCGTCCTCTCCCTAGTTTTTTATTTAGATTCTACTTTCTTTTATTTCAATTGGGTGGAGAGGAAACTTCTTACAACAATCTTTAGTCAGTAAAGAGGAACCCTTCTATAATCTTCCTTAAAGGGTGAAGAGGAACCTCAATGCTTCTTGGAACATCCAAATATAAGAAAACTAGGCCCAATTGTTGTTTACAACTTAAATGACCTTGCTCGAACACTTTAATGCTCAAGGATCTCAGTCACTTGACAACCAATGAATGAATGCTTATAAATAATCAAAAACTCTTATAAAGTGTTATTGTAACCTCTAAATGTCATAAAGATGTCCAATAATTGAATTTCCAAGTATCTATACCCATACTAGCTCTAAAACATTGTTAGATTCAAAAACTAGTTGTTGTAATTGTTAGTAAAATTGATATTGGTCAACTAATCTAGCACATTACTAAAAAAATGTACCATATTGGTCAACCAATATCATATACGCTCTCTCAATACATAATTTTTTAAAACTCCTTACACATTAGTAGAACACACATGGAAATTGGTTGACTCATATATCTAGAAATACTACATTGGTAGATCACACCTATATATTGGTTGATTAATTTGTCTAAAACAAAATTTCAAATATTTTTAAAGTTTTTCCAAAGATCAAACCCTATTTATTTGAATAAAACTTGATCAAAAAATATTTCTAAATTTTCTTAAAAAGTATTCTAAAGATCAAGAGGGGTTTCTTTAGAAATCAAAACCTTAATTCCTCTTGATAAAAAAGATCTATACATTGAGTTCAAAACATGATGTGCTTATGTATGAAAAGCCTCTAAAGCATTAAAATAGCCAAGTAAGAAATATAAGAAAAATTACAAGTAAATTTATAGACTTGTTGTGCCTTGATCTCCCTTAGTCTTAGTCTTCTTCTTGACTTGAATGTATTTAGTATCCATAAATTATTTCTTAACTTTATTTCAATGTTGTTTTATTTTAAGATATCAAAGGATAAATCATTAGTGCTAGCTATACTTTGTTACCGTCAAAACATAAATTGTAACCTCCCTTAGTTCAACAAGACTAAAGGTGTATTTTTCATATAAAAGACGCAAAATTAATGGATACTTCATGTAAATATTTGGTATTTGTCTTCTTCTTGACTTTAATATATTTAATCTCTATAAATTATTTCTTACTTTATTTCATTGTTGTTTTTTAAGATAAAGGACAGATCATCAGGACTAATTATACTTTGTTATCATTAAAACATATATTGTACCTCCCTTAGTTTAATAATACTAAAGGTGTATTTTGAAATAAAAGACACATAATTAATGAATGCTCAATGTAACTATTTTATATTATTTATAATATAAACTCAAGTAAATATTCTAAAACATTTTTTAATTAAAAGTTGATGAACACAAAATTTTATATGAAAAAATTAACTACTAAATATTTATTATGAATTTGAATTGATATATGGAGATTGGTTACCAAATATCTTATATTTTGACCTACAATAATGTAGTTAAATTTAAATTGAGAACAATTATAATTTTCAAGAATATTTAAAAAATTAAATAAGAAATCGTTACATATAATTATGCCAAAGAAAAATATAATGTTTAACTATGTCATTAAAAAATACTACATTGAATTGTGTCTTTATAGTTTTAACTCAGTCCCATACTGCACCCAGTAGCTTTGTTGCATGTTGCACCCAGCAGTACCTACACTATCATCTTTGAGGTATGCAATTATATTTTTTTTTCTTATGCCGGTAGCTTCTTCCTAAGAATATATACATATACATGGTTTTCTTTTCTAATCCAATGATGGTATGTATAATCTAAGAGAATTACTTAAATCTTGTCTAGATTCACCCATTTCTCAGGTTATTTAAGGAGCCCTACATCCAAATGAGAAGCAAAGGCAACGATTAATCAAACAACTTGGCCTAGACAATACGGTAACTTTTATTTACAATAATATGATTTCTTCATCGTTCAATTCTTTTAGTTTTAGATTAGCCAAGATCATGCACCTTAATTGGGTCACGTGAATGTGCCTTTTTAGATTATTCACATTTGTTTTCTTGTTTTTCCCTATAGACAGATGCAGTACCATCTTATATATCTTTTCTTTACCACACACCATTCTACTACCTTTTAAGTTCTTGTCCTTTTTTATATAGGATTTTGCATTTAAGATGCTCTTTTGAACAACTCAAGCATTAGTTAAACATCAACATTTTTTAGCTACAATTTTGTACTTGGCTTCTTATTTTTCTTCCATATTGTTTAGAAAATAAATGAACAAATGTTGTCAATTATCTAAAAGTTTAGTTAGGACATCATGGGTTTATGGTATGGATAGCTTGTGGATATAATGGAAAGTAGGGGATTGTGACTTGCTTTATTTATAAATTAGAGGCTATGATCTTCATGTCTTCCTATAAACTTCCTATGGATATATTTGATTACACATCATCACTTTGAAAATTAAGTTGAATATTTGTACACTTAATGATTCAAGGCATCATTTAACTATTCTATTTTCATGTTTCTAAAGTCCAACTATAGCTAGTCATACTTTTTGAAAGCTTTACAATCTTATATATTTTAATATGTTTATTAAAAATTGATATTACAATTATTTTAAATGCAGATGTTGGTAAATTTTGACTTTTATTATGGTGGGTTATCAGAAAGAAATGACAATAACAAATAAGTTGGAGGCAAGATCAAAAGGAAGAACGATATAGGTGATGATGAACTTAGCATACTAGTATTAAAAAAAGTGAAAAATAAAGGGAATAGAGTAGTATCTATGTTTTATAAATTTCCTAAAGAGCTGATGAGATGTTTAAAAGAGTTGGGCTTACATTATGATAAAGACATGTTATCAATGCTTAAGTACATACAAGAATTAGACTACCATAATGTTGAAGTCTATTACAAGCATGGTTATGAGAATCCTACTAAACAATATAATGCATCTGTCACAAGAAAGAAATACATTGTGTTTAATCCAAAAGTGGATATGAAGTATTTTTACTTTAAAATTGGCATAAAATCTAAGGATGAGATTTAGTTCAAGGAAGTAATTAAAAATTATACAATTACAAATAGATTTAATATCTTAATGGAGAGATCTGGTGTAAGAATGGAGATTGTCTGTAAGCCACAATGTCCATTTATGGTATATGTTAATTACATTAGAAATGAAAAAAACATTTGTTGTGAACATATTTATACAATTGCAACATAGACATACCTTAGGTCATTTAAGATATGAGTAAGATGTCTATATGTAGCAACCACAATCTGGGCATAAAGTTACTAAAAGTTGCTGGGTGTAGTATAGGACAAAGTTTTTGGGTACTACAATGTGCGACAGAGTTGTTGGTGTATAGCAAATCAAATAACTGAAAGATTTCTCCCAACCAAAAAATAAGAAGAAGAAGAAGAAGAAGAAGAAAGGAAATTGTTAAAGTATAAAATTTTGGGTAAATTCTTCAACTCTTTTGAAAGTTTAGGTTTTATTTTTGTAAACTGCTGCTACATGTTAATGCCCTTTTTTATGAATTGTTTTGGGAAAAAAGGCAATCTCTTTATGATCTTTTAACAATAAATTTGGTTCTCTTTTGATGAAATATGGTTTTTGTTATTGTAAAGTTGACAGTTTAGCTTTGATTTTGTATTAATGTTTACTATGAGCTACTGACTACAATTCATTTTGTAACTTGATGGTCTTGTTTTGTTGAAGATACATGTGGTTTTATTGATTTCATTAATGACATTTTTGGCACTGAGTAAATTATATCTGATTAGAAAAGCTTATGGCTATGTTTGGTTCTGGTACTCCTTTTTCTCTTTCTTTTTGGATCGGTGATCATGGCAGTTTATACCTCTATCTCTCTTTAATTCTCCTAGACCATGTATTTTTGTATCCTAGAAATTCAATAATTTCATATTCATAGGTTTATAGGCATGGTATTATGTTTAGTTTATTAAGTTCATAGCTTAATTTTTGTTGTCCTGATTTGTTGTTGAAAACTACAACTATTGTAGACATAATAATTGTTAGGCTTAAACAAAGTATTGGTTGTTTATAGAAGTTGCAGTGCTTAAGCCCTTAGTGCAATATACATATCATCACCCCATTAATCTGCCCTTCTTATTATGGTTTGCTTATGGGCTACTTGTTGTATTAAGGGCCAACTTATTGTTCATTTGTATTGTGATGGTAGTATTCTGTGCAATCACTCCTGGTTGAAACCAATACCTTGTTTCCTTTATACATCACATACTTCAGTTTGTTTTGTGTAATTTTGTTAACTACAGTTCCTCCTATTTTTTAATTATCAATTAGAAATTTGATGTAGGACAAAGCACTTATATCGGTCCTTTTCTTTTTATGTTATTGGAAAAAATAATAATTCCAGTCTCTTCACTTTTTATTATACACTGCACATTATTATTAGATGGGACAGTTTTATTATTGTCCTACTTATGCTTACAATCATGCTGCCTATTGATTGTCCAATGTTTACACTAGAGAACATTGAATTAGAAAGCTGTTCACTTGCAACAATGTTGTCTTATGATCCCGAGTTAATTTGGAAGGTTCTCATCAATTAGAAGGCTATTTTTTGCTCATGCATGTGATTGTTGATTTGGATAGATTTGGATAATCATCTGTTCCTGATCACCGAATCTTTAGTTAACTCCAAGTGTAAATGGTAGTTTTAATAAAAGCAAGGAGTGTTATCTTGTTGGTTTGATTTCTTAGAATATCTCATGATTAAAATGACCTTGTTTTTGTATAAAGGCATCTGGATTATATTAGATTCACATTTAGTTTGAATTATTAAGTTTGATTTATTATTAGTTTCTTATATAATAATAGACATTGTTGTATTTTTTATTTCCATAAAATATTTTATTTTTATTTATTCTTATAATTTTTACTTTTTATTTATTATACACTAATTGAACCTTTAAAACTTAAACCCCCTTTTTTTAACCTGTTCGATGTCTGATTTGATTTTTAAAACATTGGTCCACATCTCTTAAATTATGGAAAGTCAATTAAATAAAATTGGTGCCCAGACCCAGATGCCCAAGTGAGCAAGACATTCAATATTGGACTTCGGGCTTCATAAATTAGTTTAACATGGGCCCAATTTTTAGGACCCATAAACACTCTAATTACCCCGAGCACACTCCAATTTTGAATTCCCTCACTTCACTCTCCGGCTCCAGCGCTAACTCCGCCCATCTCCGCCCATCTCCGCCATCCGCCGCTCTTCCCTTCTCCAACAATATTCACATAAACTATTATACTTTGATTCCCAGTTAGGATTTCTTAAAGCATTTTACGGGCGACGATTTTTTGGAGAATAAATGGACCGAAACCCAATCAACGGCAGGCTTTTCTATGCTTCCACCTCCACCGACGGCGGCGGCAGTGCCGGAAGACCCCGACTTCTGCCTAACTACAGTAGCCGAGCAGTTCAAGTACGTTCAAGCAATCTACTCCCTTTGTCCATAAAACCCTAAAAACCTCTCACTGCTATTTTCATGTTAGGGTATTAGCTGCAGCCTATTTGTTCGTTAGGGTTGCATTAAACTGCATACGAACGGCAATATTGATTTGCTTTTGAAATCCTTTTCTTTTTTTTTTTTCTTTTGTCACGATTGAAGTAGAAGTTTTGACCAGTGAACTTAATGGGCAAGACTGATGAATATTGTTTGTTTTAGCAAAAACATTTGTACCAACAGAACTGAGATCTAGTATGGATTGCTGAATGTTGTTCAGTCCTTGTTTGTGTGGTCTGTTCTATACAATTTGTTTGCTAATGGATTATATTTTTTTCTGAAATATTTTATTTTATTTCGAACCTCATTTCAGGAAGCATTGGAACACTTGGCATCAATTGATTTACATGAGTTGTGCGGAGAGGCGAAACTTGAGCGTTGTCGGACAACTAGGGACTTGAGAAGCTGTGGAAGATATGTACAGTATGTGTTGAATTCATGCGGGCATGCGTCCTTGTGCTCTGAGTGCAGTCAACGTTGTGATCTCTGCCCCATCTGTAGAATCCCAATGCCTAAGAATAGCAATCGATTACGTCTTCGCCTTTATTACGAGTGTATAGAGGCTGGCCTCATTTCCAAAGAATGTGATGAAAGATTTCAAGAGGGAGAAGAAGGGGACAGCCAAGTAACTGCTGATGTTCAACGACTCTATTCCTTGTTTGATGTTGCCATGGAAAATAACTTGGTTTCTTTGATTTGTCACTGTATCCGTTCCCTTCCTCATTGATTGCTTGGTGTTCATCTCATCTCATAATTTTTTAAATTTTACCTTTCCAATTGCATATGATTTTTCATTTGAAACTTCCATGTGGAAGTATCCTAAAAGAATACCTGTAATAGGACTACCTGAGAAGTGGATTATCCAGTGTTCTCATTTATGTCACATTGCCTGATAAATTCAGTGTGGTGGAATAATGAAAAAAAAACAAATATTGATTTCCAATATCCTTAACAGAATTTAACAGATGTTACAGATGTTTGTATGGATGAAAGTGCTGTGTCTAGTGATCCTGTCATTGCTTTCTTGTTGGATGAAGTGGTCATCAAGGATTGGTGCAAGCGGACTTTTGCAAATGTCATATCAGAACTTCAGGAGATATGTATCCTCTTTAAGTTTTGAAGATATAACATTTTTGTTTGACCTGATTCATACTATGTGTCAATCCATAAAGTTTTATATTCTTAACTGTTTGCTAGATAATCTGGAAGCAGAAGATATGAAAGATAGATTAGATTTACTTCCTATGCTTTCATTTCGTCTGGCCGCAATATTAAATGTGCTAGAAGTTTTGGTGTCATCAATTAGGGATAGTCTTTCAGCCCAGCTTCATGACTTGCAACTTCTTGAAGAGAATGCTTTAAAGACAAAGCAGGTTTGTGTGGTTGCTTACTGGTTTATTACAGTAAACTTTGTTGATAATCTTTTCCTTCCATCAGTACTCAGTAGCCTGTTTCATTTATTTTCTTCAAACCATCAGATACTAGCATCTAAAGCCGCCAAGAGTTACAGAATAGGTTTATTTGTTCTTCACATCATGACTTTTATTCTGCTATAGAGTGATATTTTCTAATGTTTTAGGTTTGAATCTAAAATGTCCTTTCTAAACTTTCAGACCCTTTTGATGGCAGCATCATTTCTCCTATCTGTATTTAAATTTTAATTTATTCTTAGTGTTGATTCTCAACTTTCAGCATGCGGATATTATGGCTTGGTGTATAAGACATGAATTTCTGAAGAATGTGAAAGCCCGTTATACTGATGTTACATCATGGTGTTCAGTCATTGGAGAAAGGAAATCAGCTGCTATTAGACGTTCATGGCCGGATGTAGTTAATCAAGATGCTGAGCCAAGTACACAAGATGCTGAGACAAGTACACCAACTGGTTCCCTGTTCATTGATGATGCTCTGCAAAATCTTGATATAGGGCATATACGGGATGATGTTGAGGAACCGGAACTTTTATCTTTGCACAAGGATAAAAGATTATTGTTTAGGTCTAAGATAGAGGGCATGGCAGGATGCTATCCATTTGAAAGTCTTCGAACTGCTGCAGATCTACTGTTTTTGCCTGGAAGCTCTGATTTGGTGGTTGCAAAGCAAGCAATTGTATCCTTTCTAATAGTTGTCCTTATAATTATATATTTTCAGTTTGCAGAACTTTGGTTATTCTTGTTTTCTTCACATTGATCAGTTTCTGTACTACCTTTTCGACCGACACTGGACAAGGCCTGATGAGGGCTGGAGACACATTGTTGATGACTTTGCAGCTACATTTGGTATAACCAGGCATTCATTATTGGAATCACTGACCTTTTATCTTCTGGATGACAACACAGATGAAGCTCTTCAGGTAATTGACTATGGTTCTGAAAGGAATTTGTTATCAGTTTTGTTGTCGCTGAAGACAATAAATGTAAGATTGAGAATTGTTGATGGGGCTTTTATGTTGGCTAACTACATCACATTTGGTGAATAAATAATAAACTTGATTGTTTGACCTATGCTTTTATCTGAATTGTTAATTATTTTTCTATGCCAAAGTATACTTTACTGATGTTAAGTTCGTGTCAGAAGGTGGCATTTTTCAACTACTTCTGCCGGCTAAGTAAATGTGCCTCTTCATGAACTGGAAGAGGTCTCTGTTTAGTAACTTGGCACATCCATTGTTCTTTGTACTTGATTTGTACTGATCATTCTGCAACATTGTGTTACATAGGAGGCATGCAATCTTCTTCCTGAGATCTCTGGTCCATCAACTCATCCAAAGATTGCTCAAGTCCTGCTAGAAAGGGAAGCCCCTGAAACAGCTCTTATGGTCTTACGATGGTCTGGGCGGGATGGATCACAGCTGGTTTCACTTAGTGAGGCTGTTACTGCGGTTCGGATAAGAGTAGCATGTGGACTTCTGACTGAAGCATTTATGTATCAGAGATTGCTTTGCAACAAATTCAGGGAATCGAAGTTGAAGATTGGAGTACCTGGGGATGCATCTGATGGTTTAAAGGGTTACCGCAGATCCTGGGAGGACTGGGTAGAGATACTAGTGACTGAAATTTGTTGTCTCTGTATCAAGAGTAATTTGGTAGATCGAATGATAGAGTTGCCATGGAATTCAGAAGAGGAAAAGTATATCCATAAGTGTCTCTTCGATTATGCTGATCATGATCCCTCAACTACTACTGGAAGTCTCCTTGTGGTGTTTTATCTTCAGGTAATCATCAATTCCAATCCGTCTTTAAGTTTGTGTCATGTAGTCTGAATATTCCAGATGTTCTTGTTACTTTTCCTGTGCCTGCCTCTCTGAAATACTGGACATTATACGGAACAGCATTAATAAAAAGGAAGGGTAAAAAATAATTTAATGTGCTACCATGGTAACTATTGCCAAGTTTCAGAGGCACCTTTGATTGCCAGATTTTTAGTCCTAGTGATAATAGGCTATCAATGATTTTAGTTTGACTCATTGGTGAGACACTATGAAGTATAATTCCAACGAGTAGCTTAAGAGCTTGAATTCATGACAACAAGCTTACTTTAGCTATATTTTCACCTTGAGGAGGAAGGTATGCTGTGGCCTCAGTAAGTATCACTACCTTGATTTGGGATATGAAGGTGAATAAATACTTCAAATGGTGCTGTGTTGGTTTTCAATTTGTTGCTCAAGCTGCGATATCCAAAACTGATAATCTGTGATTTCAAATTATGAACATCAACCTGAAATGAGAACTCGTAGTAATGAGCCTAAAAAAAGTAGCCAGTTCCTTCAGAAAATCTTAATGCCACATCTATAAACTTCTGAGGGCATGTTTATACGGATTCCATAGGTCTGTGTCATTGTGCCATGGCCGTGTAGTGATTGGCACGTTGGCAGTCTTGTTGGTTCCCAAACAAGTGTCGAAAAGGAAAACAAAGGCTATGAGAACACTAGTACTGCTTTTTATCTGGTGGCTATCTTACTCACTCTAAGATGTTATTACTAGGTTGTGATTGTCCAGATACAGAGGATATTTAATATAAGATGCACTACTTTATCAGCTTTACATGGAAAGCAGGTATCTGTAAGCGATATACATTGTAATCATGTTCCTTGTGAAACATTGATATCATTACCAAATCCGAAGATCTGAACATATTTTGGCAGTTATAGCTCACTGTCTGTAATTACTGGTACAATCTAATGAGATTTTGAATCAGAATAGAGACAGCAAAATACATCTAGTTACGGCTCAGCTTTTTGATACTTCTTGCAGTCATTTTCCAGAGAATGCGAAGGTGAGAATATGTTTGAAGAAATTGATTACAAGCACTAGTCCCACAATGTTCATTTGTAGTTCAATTATCACTATTGCAGGGTCCTACCACTTGCACCATGCAGTCGTAATGGAACAAGTATCATGGATTGTTCCTAATCAGGTAATAAAGAGGGACAAGTGGTTGAACTCAAGCTCGTGACCCCCATTCGCTATGTTCAGTACTTTCTACAGGTTTTTTATAGAAGTTGAATCATGTTCAGCAACTGTGTTGTATGCAGCTCTGCGGTATCAGGCATTTGCCAAACAAGGTATGCTGATAGTTGAAGCAGGAAAAGCAGTCGGATGTGGTTAATTCATCAGGCTTCTCCAGATTGACCCTCAATGATCTTGTCATATAAGACGCTTGGAAGTCTCAGATATTGCATGCAAGTTAAGGTAAGGCTTTTCAACAAATGTGTAGTTCCTGATCTTAGGTGCAGAGAAACCTGCATAATCTGATAAGAAAAAAGTTCAGAAAGCAAGATTTTGTTTTTGAAACGTGATTTGTACAAGTATTAGCATGCAATGTCAGAGGTGTGATTCTTCAAGCTCAAATCACCATCATCAACTCGTAAACGCCGACTATGGGCACGGAGAGGGAGGGACCGAGGAACTGAACTTGACAGTGATCTTCCAAGTACAAGGATCATAAGATAAGTATATTCTTCCTTACAATATATCATAAGCTTGTCACCCCTGTCAACCTGCCAAATTCTTGCCGTAAGTTTTGCAGAATTTCTCAGAATCATGTATCTGAATGTTTCCAGGATCGCCAGGCATGAACAATACACCAGCTCTTAATCTATGAACAGGTTCTCCAAGGTTATATACTCAATCCCAATAAGCTCTAGCGTCTGGTTGACATTGAAGACTTGGGTTTGTTTCAGTTCAAGGTGTGATATCTGCATCAGATCAGGATTTATAGACCAAATATATTCAATCATTTTTAATATATAAGATGAATTATGACATTATCAATATTTACTCTTAAATGCCACTCTAATTAATTATAATTTTTAGGGACAACAGATTTTTAAGTATTAAATTTTTTTGATAAAATTTTAATTCAGTTTCCAAATTTATAAAATTTTTAATTAAATGATCAATCTTTTATAACTTTAACAACTTAGTATTTTAATAACTTAATTCAAAATGTTAATTTTACTTTTTTTTTTTTGGCAAACGAAATTAATTTGTCTATAAAATTTAGGCTTCCTCGTGGAAAATTAGTGGACAATTAAATATTCACGTGAACTTGAAATGAATTGTTAAAGTTATAAAAGATTGACCACTTAATTAAAAAATTTAAAAGTTTAGATATCAAATTGAAATTTTTTAAAAAAATTTGATATTTTAAAACCTGTTACTCTTAATTTTAAAATATTTGATACGATAATTAAAACTTATAGTGAATCAAGTTTATTATATAGTTTTTTTTTTCATCAACACTTTAAGTCCCGACGGAGTTTATAAACTTTTACATTCTTATATTATGTTTAACATTAACTCCATTATTTAGAATTTTTAGATAAACCATTACTTCCAATTAAAACACAAGTCATAATTTTTTTTGTATAATTTACACGATATTTGACTAGGGATGGTAAAAGAGTCCGGGCTCGACCAGGCCTAGTAGGGCTGACAGAGTCGGAGCCCGGCTGAAACCTGATACTCTAAAATAAAACGACGTCATTTTACTAAAAATAATGTTGTTTTGAATTTTTAATTTTTTAAAAAATTGGTTGGGTTAAGTCGAGCTTGGGCTCAAACTACCTCTGGCCTCATCTGGCTCAAACTAGGGCTAGCTGTCCCAGGCCTGATTGGGTGGCGACAGACCCAGTCGGGTAGGCCCAACTTATTATCATCTTTATATTTAACTAATTACTTTAGATTAAATTAAATTGAATTAAATAACAGTATGTAAGATTTTGGATACAATAATAATTTTATTTCCTTCATTTAATTTACTGACCAGAATAAAAATTAGAAAGATTGTGGTAATAAAATTAGAATAAAATAGAAATTAACTTCTTAAGAGAAAAATTGTAAAAACCTAAATATTTTGATAAGAGCCAATGAAATCTAAGCCTTCCTCTCCGTTGACTTCCAAAGTCTTCCGCAAGAGTCTACGATGATACCATGCGCAACGCAACCTGACGTCTCTTCTTCCTCCACGTGTACATTTGTCTACGTGGCGGTCTCGTATTTGCCAGTCCCTCCTTCCAACACGCACAACCCCTTGCTCCACAAAACCCCTCCATAATTCCCACATTTTCCTCCGAAACTAGAAATCTCCGTTTCACTCTCTCTCGGATTTTCTCGCGAACCATACAGAAAACTGAAAAAGGAAAGAGCTTGAAATAAAACAACACAGCTGGTCACTAATCGAGAATGCAATTCTGAGTCCTTCAACTTCATCAAATAATAAAGATGACGTCAATGTTGTTCAAATCAGGAATATTCATATCCTTGCTTTTGTTGAGCTTTGTTCCTTCACAATCAGCTGTTTCGAGCGTAGATCTAGGGTCCGAATGGATGAAAGTCGCTGTAGTGAATCTAAAGCCAGGACAAACGCCGATCTCGATCGCAATCAATGAGATGTCGAAGCGCAAATCCCCGACTTTAGTCGCATTCCAGGGCGGAACTCGTCTTCTAGGTGAAGAAGCCGCCGGAATCGCGGCACGGTACCCGGACAAAGTCTACTTTCAGCTCCGACACATGATCGGAAAACCGTACACTTACGTGAAATCGTTTCTCGATTCAATGTACCTGCCGTTGGACGTCGTTGAAGATTCTAGGGGCGCGGCCAGTTTCAGGATCGCCGATAGTCTGGGCGCCGATGCTTCGATTTACTCTGCGGAGGAGTTGCTGGCGATGGTGTTGAGTTACGCCGCGAGTTTGGCGGAGGTTCACGCGAAGGTTCCAGTGAAGGATGCGGTGGTCACCGTACCGCCGTATCTTGGGCAGGCGGAGAGGAGAGGGTTGGTTACGGCGGCGCAGTTGGCGGGAATAAATGTGCTTGCTTTGGTACATGAGCATTCAGGTGCTGCGTTACAGTATGGGATTGACAAAGACTTTTCTAATGGTTCAAGGTACGTTGTATTATATGACATGGGATCAAGCAGTACTTATGCAGCTCTTGTTCACTACTCGGCCTACAGTGCAAAAGAGTTCGGGAAGACTGTGTCCGTTAACCAATTTCAGGTAAAATTCTCATCTTTCTCTTGTTTGATTTATTTCTTGAAAATTGTAACTAATTTATGTTTCAATGCATTAGCTTTATTTAGAGAGAAAAGTTTGGACTTTAGTATTCCCTAGAGAAATCTAAAACTGAAATTCCAATCAAATTTGGTTATTAGTACAAGAGCTTTAGTGAAGATTGTTGGACGTCTCTATATCTGTAAATCGGTTTAGATGATTTGAGTTAATAAAAAACTAACAGAAATAGTTCAGTTTAGTTTGGTTTAAAACTAACTGAAGTGCAGTAAATGTTGTCTTTTTCCCTTTATATTTTATGGTTTCTTTTTATGCTTGGTTCTTTTATACTTGGCTGGGTCATATTCATGTTTTTATGATTTTATAATATGTCCAGGTTAAGGATGTTAGATGGGACGCAGTTCTTGGAGGACAGAATATGGAATCTCGGTTGGTGGAGTTCTTTGCAGATGAATTCAATAAACAAGTTGGAAATGGGGTTGATGTTAGAAAGTCTCCTAAGGCGATGGCTAAATTGAAGAAACAGGTTAAGCGAACCAAAGAAATTTTAAGTGCAAATACGGTGGCTCCTATATCAGTTGAATCTCTCTATGATGACCGGGACTTTAGGTAGGGTGGGACTTTGCACATGCTATGCATAAACAAGCTATCTTAGTGTTCTTGTTTGTAAATCCAGTCTCTTTCTCTGCTTTTGCCAGCATCAGTTACTTGTTTTTGTGAACTTATGGCTGCCATCAGGCTACCCGCCTTATGTTTTTGGCTTTCATGATCTTTTCCTGCCAGTTGTATTCAATTTAATTTGCAACAACAATCTTTTCCATCATTGACCACTAAGTTGTCTGGTTGAATAATTAATCAGTTAGATGCATCACTGCGTTAATGAAACATATAGAATTTTTGCTCCTTCATATTTGTATAGTTGCTTCAGTTTGTTTGTTTCTTTTCTTTTCCTTTTGACCATATGAATATTTCCTATAGATCAGATGAAGAATTGACCGTGATCTCATATGAATCTCTTTTTATCTTTTGTAATGATTTGCAACTTAGTGAAATAATTGTGTATTTGTGGTATCTTATAATACTAAGTTCTGCAGAAAGTAATAAAAATTGTCAGACATTTTGTTTCTCGAGCTGGTATTTACTCTGTTGATTTCATTAGCTAAAATAACTTTAACCAATTTGTTTCTTGCATCGTGAATTGCAAGAGTTCTTGGTTTTCATTTAATCATTTATGGTTAGAGATCAAGGTTTTCTTCTTGGTTTGCTTATCTGCAAGCCCTTGTATGTGGTTGAGAACTCATTAGTTATGGCAAAACCTCAACAATAGCATTTTGTAGCAACATTCTTACTGGTTGTGTGGGGTTGCTAGCAGTTAAGTTGAGTATGATCATTAGTTAGATGCTCTAAAGTATGTTTTGTTATATATTTGTGTGGCAACCTTTAATTAGCATCTTTTTTTTTTTCAGGAGCACTATCACACGTGAGAAGTTTGAGGAGCTTTGTGAAGATCTGTGGGATAGGTCTCTTATACCTTTAAAAGAAGTTATCAAGCATTCTGGGCTCAAGTTGGATGAAATATATGCAGTTGAACTCATAGGAGGTTCTACCAGAGTGCCAAAGTTGCAGGTTGGTACTGTCATTTTCAGTTGTCGTTTATGGAATGAAGGTAGGAATTATGGTCATTCTATCATTTCATCCACACCTCAATACAAAAAGCAGAAGAGCCATCCTGTCATTCTTTCGCATTTAGCTTTATCAATTTTTTAGTTAGAGTTTTAACTTTAAAACTATTTTTGCAAAGTTGCAATGTTTGATCCAGCCATGGTACCACCTTGCTACACGTCAACCTCCTTTTGATTGCTTTGATGTCTTCCATTTTAGTAAATGATTCTTTGATGATTTTTTGGCTTAGAGGAATGAAAAGGATCTTGAATAATTTTGATGAAGATAATGGATAAACAGTGGTTGCATGCAGTCCAAAATGCTTTTCTTATGCTTATTGCGCTACAAGTGTTCCTCATAGCATGAACATAAGCAAGTTGACACACTTGTCTCTTAGCTCACTGCTTTTAGCTTAGCAAAGATTTGCCATAATGTATGCCTAATTATTCCATGACACATATTCCTCTTTCGGTCCTCAACTGTTAATGAAGCTAGCATCTAAAAGAAATCTCTTTTTCTACTTTTAACAGGCCAAGATCCAAGAATTTCTTGGTAGGACTGAGCTGGACAAACATCTGGATGCTGATGAGGCTATAGTTCTTGGTGCATCACTACATGCTGCAAATTTAAGTGATGGAATCAAATTGAATCGCAAGTTAGGAATGGTTGATGGTTCAACGTATGGTTTCACAGTTGAACTAAATGGTCCTGATCTTGTTAAAGATGAGAGTACCAAGCAGTTACTTGTACCAAGGATGAAAAAGCTACCCAGTAAGGTATTTTGAATCTCTAACATGAGATAACTAGATGATTAGCTAAAAGTTGTGATTGGAACCGCATGCTCCATTTTTTCCTCTTTCTGGATGGATTAGTCCTATGTCTAATTATATTTCTTCTTATTTATAGATGTTCAGATCCGTTGTCCATAACAAAGATTTTGACGTTTCACTTGCATATGAGAGTGAAGATCTTTTGCCACCCGGTGTCACCTCAAATGTCTTTGCTCAGTATGCTGTGTCTGGTCTTGCTGATGCAAGTGAAAAGTAAGGATTTCCTTGATCTTTCTGCTGATCTATATTTTTTTCTCTCTTTTATTTTTTTGTGATCACAAAACCGTTTCATAGTAAAAAGGTCCTAAAGGTTTTGTTTTTCCTTCTTATTCTACATTGTCTAGATATTCTTCCCGAAATTTGTCCTCTCCTATCAAGGCAAATCTCCATTTCTCTCTCAGCCGAAGTGGAATTCTTTCTTTAGATCGAGCAGATGCTGTCATTGAGGTATCAGAATGGGTGGAGGTACCTAAAAAGAATCTGACGTTGGATACTACAACCAGTACCTCCCCAAACATATCAGTTGAAACTAGTACCAACAACACTTCAGATGATAGCAATAAAAACTTGCAGTCTGATGCTGAAATCAGTACTGCATCCAACTCCACTGCAGAAGAATCAAGTACAGTTGATTTGGGCACAGAGAAAAAACTGAAAAAACGAACATTCAGGGTTCCACTGAAGGTATAGACTGATAATTTACGTCCAGAAAGTCTCTTTCTTGTAGCAAGTCTCACGGTTTTTTTTTCTTTCTTATTCCTTATTGTTGTTTCTGTTTGTTGTAGGTTGTTGAGAAGACGGTGGGACCTGGAGCACCTCTTTCAAAGGAATCTCTAGATGAAGCTAAGAGAAAATTGGATGCACTGAACAAAAGGGATGCTGAGCGAAGAAGAACTGCAGAGTTAAAAAATAACCTGGAAGGATATATCTATTCCACCAAAGAGAAGGTTTGAATTGTTCACTTGGTTCATACATTCTTATCTGTTAAGGGTTTGAATTAAGGAATTGCGCTCCTTGGTTATGTACTCTCAATGGCTTGATAATTATTGTTGCTTGATCTTCCTGTAGGGGCTTATAATCATTTTTGTATATATTATGGACCAATAATAGGTTTTAAACATCAGTTTTCGATTTTTGTCCACTATGTTGCATAATCAACTTCATCTCCTTCAATTTTTTGTTGATTCCTATATTAACTATTCCAGCTTGAAACAAACGAGGACTTAGAGAAAATTTCTACCAATGATGAACGGAAATCTTTCATTGAAAAACTTGATGAGGTATATCTTTTTCATTTTCTTTTTAATATCAGACTTGATATCTTGAACTGGCCATTAATATAACTCTTTTTACTTGAATTCATGAACACTTAACTGTTTCAGGTCCAAGAATGGCTATATACTGATGGAGAAGATGCTACTGCTAACGAGTTCCAGGAACACCTGGATTCATTAAAAGCTATTGGTGACCCAATATTTTTTAGGTATTACCTAAATTTTGTTTCCCTTGCAACTAATTCTCCAAGTATACATAATTAAACTCCTAAGTTTGACACTTCATCTAGTGTGTATCAGCTGATATGAACTTTTGCTGTAGGTATGAAGAACTTAGTGCGAGGCCTGCAGCAACTGAGCTTGCTAGGAAGTACTTGGGAGAGCTGCAACAGGTACATCAAAGCAATTCATATGATATTTATGATTTTAAGGCATGGATTTTGGATCTGCTTGATGATAGCTTTTTCTTGTTCTCTCTGTTAATTTTGTTTCTGTACCTGGATTTCTTAAAAGGTAGTTAAAACGTTCCATTGCTTGAACATTTAATGATCCTATGAATATTTTATTATTGAAAGATGACTGAGCAAGATTTACTGGATTTTGTATATTTTTCATACATGTTTTCTCCTTTTTTTCGCCTTTTGTTGCTTTTCAATCTGTCTTAGTTAAAGAATCTTTCTTGGTGGACTTTCAGGAACATAGTAATGTTGATAGGTAGTTGGTTTTATATATACATATATATATCTCTATATGTATGCATGTATGAACATAAATGTACTTTTGTGATTGGCTTACTTGAAATGTTACCCTAAAGTAATGTCTGCTGACTGTAAGATTTTAGAGCTAAAGGCTTTTGTGTTTTTTTGCCAAAGATTCTTCCTTTTATGTTTAGATAGCAAGAAGCGTGCATTGACCTTGTCAATTTTTAATGCCAGCAGATTGTAAAGGGCTGGCAATCGGACAAGCCTTGGCTTCCAAAGGATAGAATAGATGAGGTTTGTTTTCTATTTCTAATCTAAGATGTTAAGCTTCTTGCCGATGCAATCTCAGGTTGATTGGAATGCTTACATTTGATTTGTGACAATTTCATTTCCAGGTTCTTAGTGATGCTGATAAGTTGAAGACTTGGTTGAATGAGAAGGAGACAGAGCAAAGCAAGTAAGTAGTCTCCGTAACAATAATTGTTGGTTTGCTACTTGCAGATTTTTACATGG
The DNA here is from genome assembly GCA_027563515.1 of Erythroxylum platyclados. Taxonomy (NCBI): domain Eukaryota; kingdom Viridiplantae; phylum Streptophyta; class Magnoliopsida; order Malpighiales; family Erythroxylaceae; genus Erythroxylum; species Erythroxylum platyclados. The sequence goes on along the minus strand of JAOQMM010000048.1, from coordinate 62,913 downwards.
TCTTCCATAAAAAACTCGAATGCTTTAATTAGTGGATATGTTTTCATGAGAATATACTTTCATTTTTGATATTACTAGCTAGAGAAAACTTGCTTTTCGGAAAAATTGTTTGTATGCGTGTGCAGCTCATATAAATCTAATGTTTCCCTGTCTAAGAAATAAGCTATATGAATCTAATCTTCTGTTAAAGAGTTCATTTGAGAAAACCCATCTTCATAGAGTAAGAAAATATACTATCTGGTTTGCTGTAGAACGTGAATGGAATCTAGCACCAAACCATATGATGGTCTTCTGGACTGGCAACTAGAAAAGAACAATAGAAGACAACTAAAATTATGAATTTCTTTGAGAAGTCTTGTTTGAACACTTAAAAGTTCTGGAACCGTAGCAGTAAAAGTTCTGGAACCCTAGCAGCTTTAACTCTTAATCTCTAGACTAAAAATAATCTACCATTTAAAATAAATTGCCAAAATAGAAGTGAGAAGACAATAAGCCCCTTAAAAATGAAGGTACGGTAGCATAAATAGTAATCTGAACAATGTTATGAACGGTAAAAAATAACATCACACACTATTTTTCCTGAATCATAAGGTCACTTGAATTCGATGATTGATACTTCATAGCTCCTTCTGTACATGATCCAAAGAGGTTGCATAAAGTAAATCTGGCAGACTACCAAATTTTCAAAAGATTATCGTATATACAGGTTGTGTTGTAGTCTGCTGTTGATGCATGACAGGAATTCTGCTTTGGCGTAGTCTTCATGATTTCAGGAACACAAATGTAATTATTGCTTCATATTGCTTGTTGACTGATCCAATTCACCATTACAGTCATCTCTTAACGTTAATTTTTCTTTCTTGGATTTGCTCCGCTCTTTTTTATTGTCCAGCTTAAGCTTTTTGAATTCATTTGCCTGAATTAAGGAGATTGAACTGGTTCTTGTTTATTCCATTTTCTCCTACAGAACCCCTTTATTCAGCAAACCAGTATTCACATCTGAGGAAGTATATCTGAAGCTCTTCGATCTGCAAGAGAAGGTATTGCTGCAGTTCTTTTGTTTGATTAAGAAAGTAATTTCTCCAATGCGTACCTCAACTTGAATTAATGTTTAATTTTTATTCTATAGGTTGCTAGCGTCAACAAAATTCCGAAACCAAAGCCAAAAGTTGAGAAGCCTAAGAAGGTTGAGATTGAGACCAATGCAAAAAATGAAACTGAGGCTACTGCAGAAAATGCTAATGGTTCCAACTCAAATTCTACCGAGAGTTCTGAAAATGGAAGTTCTACAGCTGGTTCAGATGCCACAGTTGATGAAAAGGTCAATCAAGAGGCTGAGGTTCATGATGAGTTATGATTTTAACCAAGATAATCATTAGGATTCACATATATGTTTTAAGAGGTAAAACCAAGTGAGACAATTGACAGAAAAAAGTAGTACATGCGAAATTGCTATTTTAGGCGGCGGCGGCGGCAGCAGCAGAAGGGGGAACTCTTAATCATTCTTGAGATTAATGGTTGAGCCAATCATTAGTTCTTCAAAGACTGAACTTTTAAAGGACATTTGCCTTCCTTTTAATTGTAACCCCTGTAGAATTATACCCACAAAAAGGAAGGGGCATCTAAATTGAACACAAACATTTGCCTCTTTGGGAGTTTTGTTGATGATACTAAATTGGCAGACACTTCCTATTTAATTACATCACGAAAGATATAATCTTTTCCCTTTTAATATTTGGATTCTAGGCTTATCTTGTAGATCTTTGTTCATTGCTCGTAATTATGATTTGGACCAATGTTAAAGGCTCAAACATACACGATCCGATACTAATTTGAATCTGTCACGCGAGCTTTGGTCAGAGGTAACATCTGTCCAAAACCAGGTTTTCGATGATGCATTTGTCAGGTCTAATTTGTAATCACATCCTAGAAATTTATTAACTTCAACGAAACCATTGCATCTTCTTCAAAAGACGAAGATAGTAAGCAGATTGAGAAATGATTGAAATGCATTCGTATTCACGCCTAAGTCGAATGCCAAACCAACCATGAAACCGAGTCTCCTGAGGGTTGGCAAAAAAGGTGGCGGTCTTGTGTTTAACCAGAATCTGAAGATTACCCAGTTGGGAAAATTGGGACGAATTGAAGATGCCATTGAAGTTTTCTCAGAAATGGCACACAAGAACGTAGTCTCGTACAATTCCCTGGTCTCTGCCCTCGCTAAAAATGGCAAAGTCGAGGATGCGCGCAGTCTGTTTGATAAAATGCCTAGCAGAAACTTGGTTTCTTGGAACACCATGCTTTCCGGGTATTTGCATAGTGATAGGACTAAGGAAGCTTATGACTTGTTCTCTAGAATGCCTGAAAGGGACCTCTTTTCGTGGACTTTGATCATTACTTGCTATACACGCAGTGGGGAGCTTGAAAAGGCCAGAAAGTTGTTTGATTTACTTCCTGGTGATTACAAGAACGATGTGGCTTGTTGGAATGCTATGATTGCTGGATATGGGAAGAAAGGAAGGTTTGATGATGCCAGGAGTTTGTTTGATAAAATGCCTGTTAAGGATTCTGTTTCGTGGAATTCAATGTTGGCGGGTTATACCCAGAAGGGAGAAATGCACTTGGCTTCACTGTTTTTTGATGAAATGGGCGAACACAATGTGGTTTCGTGGAACCTGATGGTAGACGGGTTCATTGAAGTATGTGATTTGGATTCAGCATGGAAGTTCTTTCAGAAAATTCCAATTCCAAACGTTGTTTCTTGGGTGACTATGCTGAGTGGATTTGCACGATATGGCAGAATCGTGGATGCTAGAAAAATTTTTGATCTGATGCCTAGTAGAAATGTGGTTTCTTGGAATGCTATGTTGTCAGCTTATATCCAGAACTGTCAAATTAATGAAGCTAGCAAGCTGTTCGAACAGATGCCAGAAAGAAATGCTGTGTCATGGACTACAATGATTACAGGATTCGTTCGAGTTGGTAAGCTTGATGAAGCAAGGGAGTTACTGGATAAGATGCATTACAAGAACACTGCTGCACAAACGGCAATGATGCATGGTTATATACAGTTCAATAGAATGGATGAAGCAGGAGAAATTTTCAATGATATAGGGACCCATGATGTTGTTAGTTGTAACACCATGATTGCAGGCTATGTGCAGTGTCGAAGAATGGACAGTGCTCTTCATCTTTTCAAACAAATGGCTAACAAAGACATGGTATCATGGAACACCATGATTGCTGGCTATGCTCAAGTGGGAGAAATGGATAGAGCTCTAGAGATATTTGAAGAGATGGGAGAGAGGAATTTGATTTCTTGGAATTCTTTAGTTACTGGTTTCATGCTAAATGGGTTGTATTTAGATGCATTGAAGTGTTTTGTATTAATGAGACATGAAGAGATTAAGCCTGATCAGTTGACTGTTGCTTCTATCTTAAGTTCATGTTCCAGCATTGCTGCTCTGCAAGTTGGGAAACAAATTCACAATCTTGTTATGAAGATTGGTTATGTAAAGGACTTAGTTATCTGCAATGCCTTGATCACTGTGTATGCTAAATGCGGAAGAATCTCGAAAGCAGAGCTCATCTTCAAAGAAATTGATCGTAAGGATGTTGTATCTTGGAATTCCTTAATTGGTGGGTATGCATTGAATGGATATGGAAAGGAGGCACTTGAACTCTTTGAGAATATGATTTCAAAAAGAGTGGCTCCTGATCAAGTCACCTTCATTGGAATTTTATCTGCATGTAGTCATGCTGGCCTTGTTGATAGGGGAATTGAATTGTTTAAATACATGACTGAAGTGTACAGTATAGAACCAATACCAGAGCACTATGCTTGTGTGATTGATTTGCTTGGAAGAGTAGGAAGGTTAGATGAAGCCTTCGAAATCGTAAGTGAACTGAAGATCGAGGCAAACGCAGGAGTCTGGGGAGCATTGCTTGGTGCTAGCCGCATGCATGGGCATGTGGAGGTCGGAAAGTATGTTGCTAGAAAACTTCCAGTATTTGAACCCCATAAAACATCAAATTTTGTGCTCTTATCAAATATGTATGCTGAAGCTGGAAGATGGGATGAGGTGCAAGAGTTAAGGGCCCTAATGAAAGAAAGTAGTGCAGAAAAACAACCAGGATGCAGCTGGATTGAAGTTAGAAATCATGTACATACATTTCTGTCCGGTGATTCGACTCGGGTTTCTGCAACAGGTATATGCAGAACATTGAGTGACCATATGAAGAACGTAATTCTAGTACCTGAAAGTCTTATCTGACAAATATACTTGTTCATTGTTCTCTCAGTTAGATGGCATAGTGCTTTGTCATGGACAATGTATAGTGATAAGAATACAGATATCTTCTCTTAATTGTTTTGAATACATATTGCATTCTCTAACCTGTTTGAAACATTCATTTCTGGTGATCTTTAACAAAACTCCATTGTTGCTGCTAGAACACAGAACCAACATGACAGAAACTTCATTTTACTAACATCATAAGCTATACTGAGAATCATTACTATAAGTCTCTATCTTTTCAAATTTATCCTGCAATTGGAAGCTTCAATCCAGAGGCTCTCGCTGAAGTGACCCTATTGAAAGTTCCATATCTAATTTGCAGATGGTTAAGAGGCTTAGAGTGAAAAGATTGCTCATTGCTTAAAGGAATAAAAAGAGCAATGTTTTAAAAATTAGATCGGAAGTTAAACTAGTAAGACAAGAGATTTAAGGTTTAAAAGATTCAACCAGTGTACTAAACTGTCATAAAACTGTTAAAGATTAAATAAATTTTAAAATATGATTGTTAAATAAAAATTAATTGATTTATTTTAGTTTATAAAAATTTGTTAATTTATAAAAATTGACCGATTAATCAATAAACTAATTGATTTTTAATAACAAAAGTTATTAAGATAAATCGAATTGAAAAGTTGGCCGATTCAAAATTTTTACAATTAAACCTGACAAATCGATTGAATATTTTAATCATTGAATAGAAGTATAATCCCAGGAATTTCTACCAAATTGTCATTCAATTTTCACTTTATATAAAATAAAAACTTAGAAACAATAATAACATACAAAATTTTATAAAAATGTTAAAAATAATAATAATGGTTTATTAAGAGGAGCCTAGGAGCTTTTTCATTATGTAATCAACAAAATTAAAATTACAAAGTCACATATCATATTTATAGAATGCTTTATAAGTGAAATTTTCTAAATTTCTAAACTCTTAAATTACTTGTGAAATTTGTTAACTCTCTTTTTTTTGGATTGTGTAATTTTTTTTAATGCCTTGTTTAATACCAATTCACATACTATAGGACAATTAATTTTCACTAATTTTCATTCATGTTTCAGGAAACAAACCTCTTGATGGAAGAACTCCATGGGCAGAGCTTTTTGTTTCTCTATATTTCATTGAAGGACATGATTTCTTGTATTTGGATATGTAATGATATATATTAATATGGATTTGGTTACACATAAAAATTCTTTTCTTTGTTAAAACAATAAAGTTTATGGCAAGTATTTGAACTCGTATTAGTGACAATGTCAAAACAATAAATTTGAGGTTGTGGCATCTTCATGACTATGAAGTATTATTTTTATTTTATAATATAAATTTTAAAAAAAATAATTAAGTGTTTAAACTTTTTAAAACTTAATGATCCTGTATCTATTAATATTTTACTTGACTTGACTAAAAGAGCAATATAAAAAATGATATTTGAAAGAGTTATATGATATTTATTTCTCATATAATTTCTGAATATCAAATAAGTGATTATATTTTGAATATATAATTACTAGGCTTGGTAACGAGGCCCGAGTCTGGCTCTACCTGACCCAACCTTGTTTGAAATTAATGGGTCACACCCAGTTTGACTAGACTTGGGCTTGATTTTTTCAAAAATTTGGCCTTGGGTTAAGCTTGGGCTCGGATTGCCTAGACCTAACCTTGCTTAAGGCCTGACAGATATAAAAAAAATGACATTATTTTACGAAAAATGACATTGTTATCTATTTTTAATTTAAAATTTTTTAAAAAATCAAGATAGGTTAGGCTTAGTGAGGCTTCAAGCTACCTGGGCCAGATAGATTCAAGCTCATCATTTTCTATTTTTAATTCAAATTTTTTTAAAATTTGGTCAGGATGGGCCTAGTCTGGCTTTGGGCTACCGAGGCCCAGTCAAACCTGAGCTCAAAGCTTAGCTGCCTCGAGCATGATCGGCCCTCAGGCTAGGCCCGGGCCCAAGCAACCCAGCATGGCCCATCGCCAACTCTAATAATTACTATATATTTGTTACATGATGTTCAATATTTTTTGTGAAATTTTCTAATTCCTAAAATTTTTAAGTGAAAATGGCCTCATTTTGAATAAAACGATATTATGTTTTAAATTTTAAATTAAAAAAAGAAAATAATCGATTAGTCTGATTATCCGAGTTCAATTGGGTTTGAATTGCTCAAGTCTAAGCTAGGACATACATTAAAACTGGAGCCACCCAACCTAAACAGGATCAAGTTCAAGCCCAAATTTGAGCATAATTTTTTGTGGTCAAACTCGAGCCTCCAACCCAATGCTATTCCCTTATCTCTATTGTACTATTTTACTATTTTTGTATATAATATTAAAGATAATAGATGAAAATTATTTAAAGTGTGAAATATTAAATTCCAAATCACTCTTTGACCTTTAAAAAGCTATTACCCTTTGGATGCAGAGTTCCATGGAATCAGTTAGCTTATATCAGTCACTCACCATTTCCACAAAATAAAAACTATCTGTGGAAATTTCCATCTCAAACTAACTTCATGTGTGTAACAATTTATATATTTTACAATACTAAATAAAGAATGAATGTCGATTTCTAACGAAGGAAACCTACTAAACATTGTGCAATAGGACACATTTTGGTTCTGCAAGTTTGATACAATGTCAGGAACAGGATGACTAGAATAGGTTATAAATGAGCTCTTAATCTTTCTGCTACTGTGATATGAATCATGACAGCTTAAGCTTTTTTTGATACTTTCCAATGGCTTCAAGTAAGTGTTCCCTTGATAATGGTTTACTAAGATGGTCATCCATTCCGGCTTCAATCATCTTGTCAGCTGCACTTTTTGATTCATGAGCTGATAATCCAAAGATGGGGATGTGAACTCCATATCTGATCTCCCTCTTCCTTATTTCTTCTGTTGCACCATAGCCATCCAGTTCTGGCATCTGTTGAACATAATAGAAAAACATCAAGTAATGACTCAGGATTAGTTTTCATTACAGTATACTGATTAAGTATAGGACCTTACCTCGCAGTCCATCAAAACATAATCATAAGGAACCACAGAAGATGTAATTTCAGATTGGTCCAGTAAACCAATCCGATCCAGTGCTTCCTTTCCATTTTCACAAGCATCAACACTTGCACCTAGCTTTTCAAGAGTAGTCTTAGTCATCACACGTATCATTCTGGTATCATCAACCACCAAGAATCTCATTCCAGTCAGAGGCTTGTCCATGTCTTGTTCAGGTGGCTTAAACTTTTCATCAGAAGATGATGGTGCTGCTGAGTTTGTTTGATCTAAATGGTTCAAGTATGATGATACTCTTTGCATTGCACTTTCCTTTTTACTTTTAGATAAACCTCCCTCCCTGAACTCTGGTAGAAGTCCTAAAACCCGATGTAACCGAGTACCATGAAATGGCTGCAGCAAAATGTCGTCACTGGGATCGATCCTTCCCTGATAAGAACTTGTAATTTTTCGCGAAGTCGGTTTATCTAACCAAACTACCTTGCAAGAAACACCAGAGTTGCCTCTTTTAAATTCATCAACAGCATTGTATAGCTCTTCATAAGGTCCAGAACTAGCATCAATCACAAGCAACAAAAAACCTGTTGCAGCTCTACCACTGCTATTTCCACTAGTGGGAAGCTTTTGTTCTGTCCCATCCATGGAACTTAAATGCAAATCCTTGCATCCTGTGCTTGAAATGTCACTCCCTGAACATAAATCCAACTTATCAGAAGAATAAAGATGAGAAACATTCTTGCTCTTTATTTTCCTTAGCACCTCATTAATACATTCCCATTGCTCAACCACTGATACTTTGATTCCCAAGCTTTCAATGAACATCTGTGTAGTTCTTCTCCTTTCTTCTGCTTGAATCAGTAGAACAACATGTGATCTCTCGCACCTGGCGCTAGAACTAAACAGAGAGAGCAAGGGACCTGTGGCACCAATGGTAAAGCTTGGAGCACTAGCTCTAGTTAGCACAGGTGTGCTGTCAGATATGGAATTTACTCTATTCACCATACAGCTTTCTGAATTATCCATAGCAAGATTACTAGATGTGGTAAGGAAAATGTTGAATTTGAAGCAAGTTCCTTTCTCGTCGATCGGTTTATCAACTATTTCTATTTCACCATCCATCAGCCTTACCTGATTAATAACATTCAAAGTTTCATTACTCAAATACCTGGAAAGAAATAAACAGCATGTAACACATATTCAGATCAGTTAATTCTGAAGGAGATCACTTTGTTTGCTTCTACTGTACATTAGTTCACAGAAAAAGTTCTGTTAATCTTTGTAGTCCAAGCCACTCAAGGTCTAGTTTCTGCAATTGACTCTTTAACAATTGCAGAATGTCCTGTAAATAAATGGAACAGTATATGTTTTTGATAATGCAAGCAACAGCAGAACTTAGGAAATATGAGACATAGAAAACACCAGAGATGAAGTTTTCTGGAAAAGGATTACTTACCAAAGATTGAACAATTCCTAGTCCCAACCCAGTGCCTCCATGCTCGAAAGCAGTTTCTTTGACTTGAACAAAATTTTCAAATACTGAACTTTGCTTCTCTTTCGGTATTCCTTTCCCTGTATCATCCACTTCAAACACAAATTCGATACAGTCTTGATTCTGTTTTGCTGCATTGACAATTTCCAACTCCTTTCTTCCCTTTTCATTGTGAAATAAACAGGAACATGGTTTCCGGGAACCATCATGCTTGGCTGCAGTTATCATGTTCTGCAAACTGGGTTTTTTAGCCCATGATCTAACTGATACATGCCCTTCTGATGTAAATTTCACAGCATTGCCAATTAAATTACACAGGATTCTTTTCAACCATAGTCTATCACCTTTCACATTGAAATATTTAAGAATGGAGCCATCACAGGAGTCCAACACCACATCTATACCCTTCTTCAACCCCATAGGATAATGGAAATCCACTACCTCTTCAAGCAGGGAAGCTATATTGAATTCCTCTTCTGCAAGCTCCATCTTGCCAGCTTCAATTTTGCTCGAGACAAGGATAGAATTTAGTAGGCCTGAGATGACATAGAAGAATTAGGTTCATGAATTTAAACTAGTAAGAAAGAAATGATTTGAAGAACTGATCAGTTAGCTTACCAACTAAGTCCTTTGTGCAGTCATCCATCTGCTTTAAGTATGCCTCCATTGTTGAACCTGGAGGTGCTTCTTCATAGCACATACAAATCCAACCAGTAATTCCATTTAGCTGATTGCCAATGTCATGACTAGCACTAGCTATGCCTTTACTTTTGTTCATGTACTTCCTCTCTGCTTGTTCAGTTGCTTCCTTTTGTTTTATCAATGCTGAACATATCTGCACCTCTCTTTCTGTTGCTTTAACCATCAACAACACGAAAATGAGGATAGAGATGATCACTGCAGCCATCATCACTATCAATAATATGAGAGCAACTCTACTCTTCCTCTTAATGTTATGCACTTGTCCGCCATAGGGGAAACTCAAGACATAGACCTGATTCATACATGCAAACAGTTAGATATTGAAATCTGCAGATATTGCACAAGTTCTTAAGGTTTATCAGAAAAAAGGATTCAAGGTCTAATGTAATTCTGTATGTCAAAACTCCAGGACTTCCTTTGCTTATCTTATGTCATTTCCATGAAGTTTACACAAAAAATAAACTTTTGAGATGCGTGTTCATTGGAAACTTACAGAAGGAACTCCCAAGAGTTCTATTGTAGAACACCCAACTATATTCTCAGTTTCTCCCATCTTCAGAAGTGAAACATGTAGCTCTCCACCTCCATGCGCGCATGAAATTTCTCCAACTTGACTTTCATTCTGTCCCTCTAATGACCACAAGGAAACTGATGTTCCAGAGACCTCAACACGAGTATTATTCAATCCTCCTACAAGCAACTGTCCATCTTGTGTTCCCAAGTACAGGCTCCCACCATAAAAATCTATCCCATACAGGACTTCAGTTAATGTTTTAACTGGAAACCCGAGAGAGACAGCTCCTTGTCCATTTAGAGAAACCGTGTTCAGGATAAGAAGATCTTCATCACTGTCCATTCCTCTTCCTACTGTAGCATACCCGTTTGTACTGTTCAGAGCTGGTTGGACAAAACTTGCGTTAGCTATGGTGGGAATGTTAGATTCAGTAGGAATTCCCTCAGGTTTTCCTGTACTAGGGTCTACGGTTTGCTTATACCAAATGAAGTGTTCCCTGGAATTTTGATTCTTCAATTTGCAAGAACCTGCCGCGGTTTTGGAGTAAATTGCAAAGGTTTGGTTTCCATCATAATAGTACGAGAAAAATGAACCTTCAGTTCCAATGTACATAGCATGTGATATGTAAGGAACTACTGTAAATGCATTGAACAATAAGGGAGCCACCTGAAGAGAAACAGAAGAAAACAGTTTCAGCTATAATCTGCGTTTACAGTTCACAATTTATATTTATATGCCAGACCTTGATAAGATTTGAGTAATAGGTTAATGACAGGACTCTTACCTCGTCCTCAACATTACAGGACACAAGGTCAGTTCCTTCCAACGATGAATTCATTAGTCGGCCTAAATTAATTGCGGAAGAATTCACAGTATGCAACAATTTAGCTGTGTTTTGAAGCTGTGAAGTTAGCGTAGAGCTCAACTTGTGGGAGTCCAAATATAAGTTGTGCTCCATCTGTTTCGCCATTCTACACCACCATGGAACTATTATACTCGGAAGTAGCAGCACTACTGTGGCCTGCACATTCAAGTTTGTGAAAAAAAGAAAATAATAAGAACTTTTCATGAAGCAAACTAAATATGTTTTTAACATGAAGGAGGGGTACATGTAATGATTATGTGCAAACTGGTCAAGAACGTACAATATCAGAAAAATGATTGAACTTGCCTACAAGGCAAAAACAAGATGAACCCTTATTAAGAAATGCAAAAAAGTTTGAAACTTTGATTTTAATTTCTTCTTCTTTGGTAGTCATGATGATATGTAGGAACTGGAGAAAAATGGGTAAGAGTTAACATTGTAAAAAGCATGTTGATCAAGAAGGATTGCAGTAACGGAGTCATCACCAGAAGAATGTAGCTTAATAAAGGCCTTGAAGCCAACAACTTGAGCTTCTCCTTAAAAGCCATATCTGCATCTGCAAAATATGAACAGAGAAAATTCAGTGATTTATTCATCTTCCAAGTTATGGAGTAAATCTCTTTCACACTCTTTCCTGGTGAAGATGCAACAGCAACCTGGTAAAAATTACATTATAAAAGTAAATATACTACTGAAATTCCATAAAAATCTCTGGTTTTTGTTTGTTTTCTCGTCTTTGTTTCAAAACAAGCTTTCCTTCAGTGTTCTACTTCACATAAACACTTCCCTCTCATCTCTTCCATCCTTTCATGTCTCTGTGTGTAGACATGCATAAACTGCATGACTTCCGGCATATAAACATGAAAAAGTGGATGAACAGACAGAATTATACGAACCTGAAAGAGAAAAAACTAAGTGAGTGTCT
>JAOQMM010000043.1:27381-45408 GCA_027563515.1 Erythroxylum platyclados | reverse complement strand
AGCAAAGAGGGTGAGAGCATCGACCAACACAAACAGATTTAGGTTAACTGATTTAGAACGACGGGGTGAGAGTGAGAGCAAACAAGATGAGAGTGAGAGCAAACATATTTGGGTCACAAACGCTCTACAAACTGAAGCGTAAAGAAGGAAGGGGCTTAGATCAATTGAAGATGACGATGTTGTTTGCTAAAGTCACTAAACGACGTCGCTTAATTAATCAAAGTTTTGAATCTTAACGACTGCTGACTTGTCTGATTAATTAAGGTCCTTGTACATGTGGCAATGCCACGTCAGCGAAGATAACGGAGATACTAACGTCGGGCTAGAATTGGAAAAAATTGAAAGTTTGGGTATTTTATTATTACCTTTTAAAGTTCGGGCTATAATTGAAAAATTGACAAAAGTTTGGAAATTTTTTTGTAATTAACCCAAAAAATAATAAATACACAATTATAAAGATAAAGAAAGACTAAACAAAAATCAAGCCTCTCCCTCTGGATGTGATTTAGACTGGTCAGACGAAAGAGGGTACTTAGGTGGATGATCCTATACCAGTGGAGGGGTTGCAGAGGAAGTGCCCTCGCCAGATGATGGAGACTGGAAATTGATGCCTAGATGACTCACCATTAATAACATTAACTCTCCCATCCATATAACTGTGGGCTCGAGTCTTCCTAGTCCCTCAACTATAGTCTCGAGCCGTCCTACTTGCTCAATAGGCTCTGCCTGCTGTTGTTGGATAGTCTTTTGAGTTCCCAAAAGCTGGGCCATCCATCTCTTCATAGTGTTATCTTTACTTGAGTTGGGTTTTACATCTTAACTTAGGGACCTCTTAGAATATCTTACTCTAGTTATTCGTCTCCCATCTTGTGTGACGATGGTTATGGTTGTGGTGGCTACTCTGTTGTAGGTAGCTCCACTTTATCTTCACCCTTTGTTGCTGGTTCGTCAGGTTCTCCAATAAGTCTATAGATGTCGTCCGTAGGACCCCGATATTTGCATACCATGCATATATGCTGCATCACTGTCAAATTAAGTGCCACCATGGTTTTCATCTATTGCATTAGTTTTAGTTGATCAAATAAACCCATCCATCGTGCCAGCCTGGTCACATAAGGTCCAACATATATTGTGTCAACCTTTCTATCTTCGTTTTAACACCTGAGGAATTAGACAAGTGCATGCCCTAGGTAAATTGACGTTTTGCCCAGTTATCACCTCGACCATTTAACATGTGACTTAGAATACCATGGATGTATTTGAGCGTGGAATGTTGCAATGTAGAAGTCTTCTGTGCTGATCATATGCTAGAAGTGCTGAGGGGACAATCCATAAGGAAAGTTTGTCCGTAATGTAAGGTACTTCAGTGTCCCCATGAACTCCTGGTTGTAAAAGACCCATTGTGATAGAGAATTTTGTGTAGCTCATCTGGAACATTTCTCCCATTATTCGGGAACTGGATCGTGTTAGGACGATCCCTGTTATATGAACCTCTCTCTATGAAGAATGTGGAGAGGACCTCTGGTGTAAGCTCCTGATAAGAAGGTTCTACGATGCTGAAGAATCGGGACCATGTGCCAATGTCAACAAGATCTCGAACTTGTTGGGCTAAGCCAACTTGCTTTAGCGCTTCCTAGTCGATGAATTTGCTCGTATTGAACTTTTTATCCTTCAGCCGCTAGTACAGTTCCTCCTGGGCCAGCAATGAACAGTAACATCCTCAGCTGCTCTAGGGGCTGGGCTGATGTTGAGGAACCTTCTCCTCTTTGTCACTTCCAGGGGATCTCCTTTCTAGCTGTGATTTTGTCATTTGTGCCTGAAACTTTGAGTAAATTTGAGAAAATTTTGCAGATAAATTATGTGCCAATCCTTTTCCCAACACATAAAGTTTATTTTGCTCATCAAATAATTAATTTTAAAAACAAAATAACAACGAAAGACACAACATATAAAAATAAACAACTTAACAACAATGAATAAATAAATAAAGAAATAATAAAATAAAGACATAATTAGAATATTAACAGACAATCTAATTAATCTCAAAATTAAAAATAAAAATGTTATAATTAACAAATTAAGCTAACATAATTGTTAAATTACAAACTCTTAATCTTAAATTTGAAATTAATAATTTCACAATTACATAAAATTGATGAAATTAATGTTAAATACATGCAATTCGTAAAATTACCAAGCAATTAAACGCAAGACCAACGTTAGTTAACATAAAAAATAACTAATTAACCTAATTTTACACAAAAATATCACAATTAAACACATAGCCAGCCAAAATCGCACAAATTTACAATTGAAGTTGTTTTAATTCGATTATCATGCAATCGCACAAATTAGCATAAAATTAATTGGGTAAGACTTAAATTCAACTATTAAACCATAATTAAGCATAAAATCACTCAAATTCTCCAAAAATTCCAAAATTGTAAACTCGACATTTTTTATTGAAAAATTCACAGATCATGCAAAACACCTAATGAATTATGCGTAAACAAGTGAAAACAACTAGAAAACTTACTTGGGTGTCGTTAATGTGGCAAAAAATGCAAAGATTGGGACGGGAGAATGAGAGGGCGAAAGCAGGAGTGAGTGAGAAGAGAGAAATGTGAGAAAATGAGATTATTAGGGCTTTTTAATAAGGCTCGTGGACTTATACAGTCTGATACACAACCATGTATCAAATCATGTATGTCACTAAATTACAACTTTTCGCGAATTTACATTGACGGGTTGATACACGACCATTTATCAAAATGTGTAAAACTACACTAGCATGTCTAGAGGGCATGTAACTCCCTGTAAACATGTGCAACTTTAAAATTAGATGCTCAAATGTAAAAAATTTTGCACTAAGTATTATAACACATAGACATGCATACCCTACACATCAATTATGTACATTCTCATCATTAGGAAGCTTGATTTCTTATCCTAAAACACACCAAATAAAACACAAAAATTAATTAAAACCTATACTAATCATTAAAGCAAAAACAAAATAATATGGAAATTGAAATGAAACTAAAACTAACTCATGGGTTGCCTCCAATGTAGTGCTTGTTTAACATCGTTAGCTCGACGTACCCTACATGTTTACTTGTCGTTATCAGTGGCTTGCTTCCATCTACTTCTCCGTATAAGGGTTTTGTAGCTTATAATTAAACCGCCTATTGCAAGATAATAATAAGGACATAATTGATTAGATTATTAACACCAATGGATTCCATTGATGCCCTTTTTATTGACAAACTGTTAAAAACATAGGGCATAAAAAACTCCCTGAATCATTAGTTGATGCAAACAGTTTGTCTTGGAGGAAGTGAGAACACTTCATACTTAAGGTGGCTACTAATGCCTTATCAGCAGTTTCCTTATTTGGTTTTTTTGCCAGTTCTTCCTCAACCACCTTTGTCCACTTTTCTTCTTCTTCTTCCTTGATAGAGGTTTCTGTCTTCTCTTCTTTAATTATGTCCTGCCACTTCTCTACTTCCTCTTCTTGGATAAAGGCTTCTTCTTCTTATTTTACTTCATCTTCTTCTGGAAGCTCGTTTCCACTCTTTAGGGTGATTTCCATTCCACATTCTTTTGGTTCTGATTTAGTAGGAATAGGCAAGCTCCCTTGCATCTCGTTAGATTTTATCTTCGCCGACTGGTCGATCTGATTCACCAAATTTTGTATACGAGCCTCTGTTTCCCGATACCTCATGATTGATTCTTAAATAAAATTGACCATCATATCTTCCAGAGTTAGCTCCTTAACTTAATACAGCATAAATGTCAGTTGAGCCTCCAAACACATATGAGGAAACCTCTCTTTCCTATATGGTGGTGTTACGTATTGCGAAGGCACATCGTGGCTCCCATGAGAGTATTGTCTGCTCCATCCTTCCATTGTAAGTTGTAGTGATGACTTTAAACCTTAATCCCTAAAATAAACCACAAACACACCATTAATGTAGAGAAGTTCAAAAGATAGTTAAATGAATAAGTCAAAAGTAAAACAAGGTACAACAAAAATAAAATAAAATAAATACGAAAAATAATGACTAGAGTAATAACATCCAGGTGTTCCTAATATCAATATCCCTGGTAACGACACCAAAATCTTAATTGACTTAGATTTTAAGTTTGTCAATGTTGAATTAACCACAAGTGCACGTCGTAGCTATAACTGATATCAACAAGTACAAATCGATCCTACGAAGATAACGATTACTAGTAATTACCTTTCTTCTATTATCTAGCCTACAAATTGAAATTTGGATTTTAATACAGAAAATTAAACTTAAACAATTAAAATAAAATAGGCAACAATATTAAACGCAGAAACACAGGAAGTTACTTTGAAAATAATCAATCTCAATAATTAGTATCTAGGTAATGAATCCCCTTAAAACCATTAGATAATCAACCTTTTATCATGCAATTGTTTTATTGACTATTGAACCGTGGAAATTCCTATCTTATGCTAATAACTCTTTCGAGAGTACAAACAACTAATCTTATGTTTATTAACCAAAACTTTTTAGGTTAAAGTTTCTAGGATTACTTTATCAATTTGTAAATTTTGTTATTAGGTTTGACCCTAATCTAGAGGATTTATGTCGATATAGGGTAGATCTATTCATACATAGGATTTCTCAATCTCTACGCTATGAAATCAAATTATGTCCCAATATTTTGGATCTATTACAATATATATATATATATATATAACACATAATTGAATCACAATAGATCAATCAAAATAATTGCATTAAATAAAATAATCAAAACATATTGTTATCTCAAATAGGGTTCATCACACCTAGACACCAACAAGGCACTAGGTTACATATGATAGAAAATGAAATTAAAGATAAACGGGAAGAAAAACAAATAGAAAAAAAAGAGTTCATAATTCTAAGTATCCTTTTCTCTTCTATCGAATATTCTTGCAAGTTTGAGGATTGAAGTCATATTCTATTGGATCTTTTGATGATTTCTTCGCATTCTCTTTTTCTTTGGATCAATATCATCCCTTTTGAAGGTTCTCTACTTCTGGAATCACCTTTAAAAGTCTGCTATCTTATTTTCCTCTGCTTACATCTTTTTATAGTAATTTTTAGGATTTCTGGGAGATACACAATCTGATACAGGGGGTGTACTGGATTGTGTATATCCCAAAATCTCCAAAATTTGTGATTTTGCATGGGTTGAGAGACGTACACGACCATAGACACAACTGTGTATCTCTTATTGTTTAAAATCTTCATTTTATGCTGCATTTTCATCCGAATTCTTCTCCTTTTGATTCATAAGGTAATTATAACCTACAAATGCATTTGGAGCAAATTAAGTAACAAATATACAATAAAAGTATAAAATATCATGCAAAATACCTCAAATATGGGTGTACAAATTATATAGTCAAATATGCATCTATCAAACCTCAAAGAAAAGATATTCGATTTATTAGAACAAAAGTTCGAAGATATTGATACTTGCTTAACACAAATAAAAGATTTACTAAATATTGTGAGCTTCAACTTAATCGCAAATGATGTTGCAGAGCTACTTCTTTCATTTTACCATATACGATAAGCTAAGATAAACCATTACAATTACTTAACACAAAAAATTTATAACCTAAGCAATAAGGCCAATATAGTTGAAGATGCATCCTTCATATGCTCTTCTTGCCATACAAAGGAATCTATTAGTTAGCAAATTAAGCTTAAAGAATTTACTCTTGATATCTCTCTAAGACTTGATCCTACGTGTAAATTGAGGATATAGAGAAATATTGTGATTGATAGTAGGGATGACAATTCTTAGCCCATGGGCCTAAATTTAGTTGTTTTCAATTGGTCGGCCCATAAGTCAAGCCCAGGCTCATATTGACTCGAGGCCTAATTATTCTAAGCAAAACAACATTGTTTTACTTACAAGAGTTGAGCCTCGGATAAGCCTAGGCCTGAGCAACGCAGATTTGGACCTAATTAAAAAATTGTTATATATTTTTAATTTTTAAAAAACATGGGCCAACCCATTTCCATCCCCTAATTGATAGCCTTCTAAAAGGTCATCATGTTGTTCAAACACATTATAAGTTAATGAGGGATTTATAATCTCTTTAAAATAGAAATACATATTATGTTGATTTTTCTAGGATATATTCTAGACTTAACTTTTTACAAGACATTCATCCTCAAACTATTTGAGATTGGTATGATTTTGGAACGAAAAATGCCATATACTTAATTAACCCAAAGTTTCCTAGGATATCATTACTTCCTAAATGGATTCAAGAAGGGGTTAAGGATTGTTATCTAAATAATCTTATAATGACTCCGAAAGATACCTTGCTATTAAAGATATTATCTATTGGTCCAGGTTTTTATAAAGATGAACAATATGATCCTTATCATTTCATTACTTTAGGAAAAAAACAGAACATTTTCCCATTATAGTGGATACTAAGTTAAGAAAAGAATTTTCTAAATTTATCAAAAGTGGTATCCATTAAAGAAGAGGAACCTGGATGATAACTATTATTCTAGCATGGAGGCAAAATTTAAAAAGAAAATTTGAACCTATACTGGAAAAAGCAAAATTTCTTCTTTAATGATAGCCTCAGCTAAAAAGACATCATTAGCTGCTGAAAATTTTGTAAAAATAAAGATAAGCATGATTGAAAGAGGCAATATAAGATCTAGTCTTGAAGCACAAAAAAATGTTTTGTCATCTTTGTAAACATATAGAAAATATCTGTCCTTCTTATAAAAGTGGCTGAAAGATGTTTACAAGAAAAGAGCAACTGTACATACAACGAAGATTTTGAATTAGAAAGATATGAAAATGACATGGAAATCTCTCCAGCCACTCAGATAAAAGAGAATCCACTATCGATAAAGATAGCATCTACTTTTAGAAAAAGTTGATAAGATGTAATTTTTGTTAGAGTTTAGAATCCATAATTCAAATCGACTTATATAAATAAAGCCCTTTAGGGTAGTAGTAGGGGCATCAAGCAATCTTTATTTAGCTTGTTTTTGTAATATCTTCTACTATGAAATAACAATTCTCCTTTTTGCAGGTACAGTTTACAACTTCCATTTTAGAACCTTATTCTTCTCCTAAAATCTTCAGTATACACCTTAAGTTAGGAAACAAATTAAGGTTGTGTTGGACTTTACTGAAGGAACGTTAAGGGTAGTTACTTTACTCTAAGATTGGAGTTGAAATGCTCAGAAAAAAACTCAACAAAAACTCGATAAAGATATGATCAAAACACTAAACATACGTGTACGAAAGCGTAATGGACTTTTTAATTTGGATCTTTGAAATTGGTCTACATGTAATTATATAATAACTTCATATTTTTTGGAAAAATTTATTTATGGATTATCTAGAATAAATTTAGATTATGTAGAATCTATAAATGAGATAATTACATCTCTTTTTGAAAAAGTTATCAGCATTATAACAAATAGTGATAAATTAGAAGATGAAGATTTGTCTTGAATCTCTTTAATCTTTGATATTATGAATGGCTTAGGTATGATAAAATCTTTTATTTCTTCTCGTGATTGATTTTTGTGTTGATTTTTTATGGATTTTTGTGTTAATTTTGTGATGGATTTCAAAAATGGTTTTATCTACTTTAGGACTAGATCTTATCTTATTTCTAAATGAGCTTCTTTCTGCAGTTTTTACATCTCTTATACATAGAGATTGCTTGATGCCACTGTTACTCCCCTAAGGGGCTTATTTATACAAGCAGTCTTTAAGTTTCTATTCTAAACTTTAACAAAAATTACATCTTATCAACTTTTTTAGAAAGTCGATGCTATCTTTACCAATAGTGGATTCTCTTTTATCTAAATGGTTAGAGAGATTTCCATGTTATCTTCTTATCTTCCTGATTCAGAATCATCATTATATGTAGAGATGCTAAATGCTTCAACTTTAGCTTTTCCTTTAAACAGCTTCCAGCCACTTGTAAAGAAGAACATATATTTTCTATATGTTTGCGAAGATGACATAACCTTTTTTGTGCTTTAGGACTAGATCTTATCTTGCCTCTTTCAATCATACTTATCTTTATTATTACAAAATTTTCAGTAGTCAATGGTGTCTTTTTAGCTAGGGCTATCATTAAAGAAGAAAATTTGCTTTTTTCGGCATAAGTTCAAAATCCCTTTTTAACTGCTACTTCCATACCAAAAATAATGGTTCTCATTACAGTTCCTCTTCTATAATGGATATCACATTCAGTATATTTAGATTTTTTTTAACTTAATATCAACTATAATGGGAAAATGTTATGCTTTTCCCAAAGTAATGAAATGATAAACATCATATCGTTCATCTTCATAAAAATTTGGATCAGCAGATAATATCTTTAATACTAAGGTATCATCTATAGTGATTGTAAGATTATTTAGATAACAATCCTTAACCCCTTTTTAAATCCATCTGGGAAGTGATGATATCTCTGGAAACTCTAGATTAGTCAAGTATGTAATATTTATCATTTCAAGATCATACAAATCTTGAATAGTTTCAGGATAAGCACTTTGTAAAAAGTTTAGTCTAGGATATATCCCAGAAAAATCAATATAATAGGTATTGATATTTTGTAAAGAGTATAAACCTCTCATTACCTCATAATGAGCTTGAACAACATGATGACCTTTTGGAAGGCTATCAATTATGGTATTTTCTCTGTAGCCTCAATTTGCGCATAGTATCAGGTCTTAGAGAGATATTATCAAGAATAAATGATTTAAGCTTAATTTGTTGACTAGTAGATTCCTTTATCAGGGAAGAAGAGCATGTAAAAGATGCATCTTCAACTATATTGTTGAGTAGTAGATTCCTATATCAGGGAAGAAGAGCATGTAAAAAATGCATTTTCAACTATCTTAGTCTTGTTGACTAGGCTTTGCAATTTCTTTTGGTATCAAGTTGAAGTTTGCAATATCTGGTAAATCTTTGATTTCCCCTAGCAAGTATCGATATTTTCAAACATTTGTTATAATAAATCAAATATCTCTTTTTTTGAAGTTGATCATCTCTAGTTAAAAAATCTACAAGAACATTATTATTAGATTTGAAAATCTCAATATCAAAGGTATATTTTTCTAATAAAATCTAACATTTTATATACCTTTTATATTTAGGTTTAAAAGGTAAATTATTTTAAATAAAAGCCTTAATTTGAGTATTATCAGTTTTTAATAAAATTTTTGAGGTAATAAAAAATTCTTGACAACTTTTTTCTACTGTTGATAATTTTTTTCATTTATATGATGTCGTTGTTAAGTATTTGTAAACATTCTCAAAGTATATCTGTAAAAAGATTCATTTATTTTAATATTACAATCATGGTAATTTATCTTTTTTAATAAATGAAACAATAAAAAGAAGAAGACAGGATAGGAGAAGAAAAGGAGAGAAAGGAGACCGAAGCGTGGGCAAAAAAGGGAAAGCGGTCATCAGCAAATTAGAGTCACGTCACGCGCTTGGTGATCGTTCAATGGCAAGGGGGAAGAAGAAATTGAAGTTTGTGATTGGTCCTAGCGCCTTCCAAGCGCCAATCACATTGTAAAATTGTTATTAGGTTTTAGTATTACGATATGGGGTGGGGCTCACGCTCACTCGCCAATTCAGAAGAAGAAAGGGAACACCGGACACCAACAAATATTGCTTTTCGCATTAAATAAAGGCTTTAAGGATTTAACTATGAACGTACTCGTGTCATGTCATTTGACCCTTTCTCCTCTATTTTCTTAACCATTAAATTCAGATACGCTCACATATGACATACCTTCTAATTTTCTTTTACAATTGTATTTAAAAATTTGCAATTTTTTTAATAAAAGAACTCACCTAATGTTTAATTCAATTAATTTGATATAATGATTAAGAGGTTCGGTTAATCAATTTTTATCATATTATATTAAATCTTATCCACACATTTATATAAGATTCACATAAATGTGTGAATAAAATTAACCGACACAGAGTTAAATCGTCCTAGCAGAAACGAACGGAAGTTCTTATTCTATTTTTCCTACATTAATATAATTAATTAAGATATGAATCCGATGCATTTAAAGATAATTGAGGTACATTTAAGCTGGTTTAGTATTAGTTTATTACTAAAAGGTTATTGTGAGTTTGGAATTAATGAAAAAAGGTGGTGAATCTTTTTATCCGGCTGCTGAAAACGACTAACATTCAACAGCAAGTCGTGTGGTTTCTTGTTTTTGCGAATAGCAATTGCCTTATGCTCTAGTTGCAGATTCTCACATAAAAGACAATCCTAACCCCTACGTGTCTAAAATTAACGTTGTTCAGCTTATCTAGACCATAGGCCTTGGTTCTTCTCTTTATGAATTGACAAAACGGATAAAAAGAAATAAAAAAAAGGGACACCTATTCTATTATTATTATTATTATCTCCAAGCAATTAGGACCTCAAATAGTTATTAGTTTTTAGAAAATGTGTGAAGCTTATAGATAGATGGGTCATTTAGTCATTAGTCCTCTCTTCTTCCCCTTTCATCAGGGCATTCTAATAGGACAAGCTAACAAAAAGTATGCATATATGCAAAGTTGTCATCCAGTCATCCTCATCAGCTACCTTTTTCCTTTCCATACGATCCATATTTGGATAAAAAGAGACAGTAACATTACCCAAACATTTTGTCCCACTAGTATTTGTGGTTTCAAGAATTTCAGAGAATAGAAACTCGTGGAACCATGAAACTCTCCATCCTCAAATTTTAAAGACTTCAAAGTTCTATCTAAAAACGAAATTAAAATCAAAATAAATGAAAGCAACCCTTTTCAGTGTAGAAGAAGAAACCTTTTGCTTAGGTGCATGTCAAATCGTTGCATTTCTTAAATGAAGGGGATGATGCTTCCAGGCAGAAAAATGCTAATGTTACATCCAATAAAATCTTAGTCAACCTCACAATAACATTGCACTAATTGTTATTGGGGGGATTAAAATTAATCATATATTATAATTGACCCACCTCCACTATCTATGCCTTTAACTTTGACTTCCACTCTAATCACTGCTCTTCAGCTTAAATTAAAGACAAAAAAGCTTCAAATTGACGCGTTTGACTTTGCATACATCTCTCTTATCCAAGCATTTGATTTAATTACGTAGATTTCAAAATTTTACAATTCAAGTTCTCCAGCAATTTTTCTTCAGCCAAAAAACGTCTCTTTTGCTAATTCATCATGGTAATAACCCAAAAAAGAGAAGGAAACAATTTGGAATTGATGAGAAAAGAAAAGAGAGATTTGATGAGGGTCGCATCGCGTGAACACGTGATACTATGAACTTAGTTAGACGACAAGCTTTCTTTCTAAGTTGAATAGAGTTTCTTTTCTGGTGAGAGATGGCAAAGGCTTTGCCTTTTCGGGTACAAAGAGACATTCCAAATTTAATGTCTGAAGTCAAGGCCATTAAGCTTAGTTGTAGTTGTAGCCGCAATTGGCAGACTCTTCAAAAACCTCCTAACAGTAAATGCGGCTCTGATTCTGAATCTGATTATGGCGTTGCAAGTGCTAATCTTTTCACCACTTCAAGTTAAAGTTCATTTCTTTACCTCTTTCACAGTAAACTTAGTCCTTCAGCTGCAAAAACTAAAAGCAGCTGTTAACACAAGCGACAAAGCAAGAAAATCATCTTGAAATGGTAAAAAAGTTGAAGTTTCTATGAGTACGACACACCCATCTTCTCTCCAACTTGCACATTCAATATTCTATTCCCCAAAAAAAAAAGATTTTCCAACTCATGCCACCATACTTGGGAGTTTGGAGCACCAATCCCAGCTAGAGTGAGAAAGAGATTTGTTTTTGGATGGACATTTAGTGAGAGGCTGTGTCTTTGGAGTAGACCTCTCTCTTGCTGTGTGTGTGTACATATATATATATATATATATATATTTACTTGTGTATCTGTGTGTGTTTAGACTTTAGAGAGAGAACGAGCTTGATCTGTTTGATGTGTTCGCCACCAAATTAACCTTTTTCTGGGACCGTCAAATCCTTGCGCCTCAAACTCCCTCAAGGACTCCAAGTGGGACTTTTTTGGGTTTTTGAGGTCCTACTATCTCCCACTTGCTGCGCTTCGCTCTCTCTCTGTCCCCCTCTCTGCTAGCGTCTCTTTCCTTTCTAAAATAACACCACAAGGACCCCTTCCCTTTTTTCTATGTCCTATCTTCTTCCCTCTATTCAAAGAAAGATCCATCTTTTCATCATCTGCGTATTGGTTTATTCTTGTCCAAGGCGAAAAGATCAAGTTTTTGATCCCTGTACTACCTTCAAGAGTAAAGTCATTGTTGCTCTGAAAAAGGAGGGTGCTTTCTTTTGACCAAAGCATCTGGGTGTTCTTGATATTGGAAAAGGTGAAGTAGGTATTGCTTGCAATGGTGGTTCTGGTTACTTGAATTTGTTGATTGCTTTGGATTCAGTTTTGGGGTGTGAGGCAAAAAGGGGTTTCTAGTTTGGTTTGAAGCTTCTGTTTTCGAGACGGTTTAATCTACTGATTCAATTTCATGCTCAGCCGAAAACAGTGGATCGGTTTATGGCCAGATTTTTACTTCTTTAGCATAGCATACTTTAATTGCTTAGCTAGATAGTATGAAGAACATTCTTAAGAAGCTTCATATCATGCACCATCAATCAGAGAATGCAGAGGGGTCAAGTTCATCAAGGGGCAACAAGTCCGCTGATGCTTCAACCTCTGATAAGCTTTTGCCTTCCAAGTCACATGAGCATAAGCCCTTTTCAGGTCTTTCAAATTGGTTGAATTCAGTTGCTAATAAAAAAGGTCCAAGTCCACCGTCGTCTTCTAATCTGGCTGGAGTTGAGAGAACCGAACCATCTGATTCGATCAGTAGTAGCGGATACGATGTTGTCTCAGATGCAATGAGGCCTGATTCAGGGTCTGCAACTTCACGGGATCCTGATATCGAGGAGGAGTATCAGATTCAGCTGGCTTTAGAAATGAGTGCAAAAGAGGATCCTGAGGCAGTTCAGATTGAGGCTGTTAAGCAAATAAGTCTTGGTTCTTGCGCTCCTGAGAATACAGCAGCTGAAGTTGTTGCTTATAGATACTGGGTAAGTTTGCCTCTTCATAATTAACTGCCTAATCTGTTTGAACTTAATTTTCCATACTAATGCTTTACATTTCACTAACCCATACTTTAGGTGTACTTGTCTCGTATGCTTTCTAAGAAATGTACATGGCTGGAATACTTATTCCTTGTTCATAAAAAATTTGCGACCGTGAATTGGATTTGATTGGTTAGAGTTATTTAGGAACAATCATGGAGCGATGATAAAGGTCATTTAGATATTTCAGGAGTTGGACAAAATTGGTGATTGTGGTATTACCTTTCACGATGTAGAACATTCAACAAACTCAATGACAAGACATCAACCATTGAGATAGCTTATAGTTCTGCTACTTTGTTATACCCCATTGTCGAGAATCCCTATTGATCTTTCTTTGTCTCATTCTCTGTGTTATTCATTGCCCACTTTAGAGGCAGACATGAAAAAGACAAAACACCAGCATTGAAAGAAACACACAAAGCGAAGGATATTATTGAATGTATCTTCATTCTTCTTCCGAGAGACGGCAGAGATTATTATAACAATTGTTGACTTGTACATGTTGATTAATTTCTGTTGCTTATGATTCACCATTTCATAGGACGAAAATAGATCCTAAGGATGAGTCCGGCAAAGTAGATGCAGTAAAGTGAAGCAATCTACAGTAGTTTATTAACATGTCTTTAAGTTTGTCACAGATTGTTTCTACACACAAGTTATTACTCTGTGATTCAAAGTCAGTTGTGAACTGGTTATGGCAAACAACAAAGATTTTAATTTCCATTTATGTCTCTTCAAAGCAGGATTATCTGTAAACTTTAATTGGAAGTAGTCATTCTTTCTATTCTCTTCCAAAATCAGTTTATGGCTTCCTATTGTAGTCCTTTCACCTTATGTTTGAACACCTCTTATTTTAATATTAGTATACGTTTATTGGATGTTGCTAGTTCTGGAAGTAACTCGGGTCCAAAAGAATAATGCTTTTCAAGCAGAAGTCTTCTGTTTGACATTTGTTTTTCAAACTTTTTTAGATTTATGTTTGTTCCTTTCTAACCTATCTCATATCGTAGATTTATCCATGCTTCACAGAATTACAATTCTCTTAGTTATGATGACAAGATCTCGGATGGTTTTTATGACCTCTATGGAATTTTGACCGAGTCTGCATCAGAAAGAATGCCTTCCCTCATTGATCTTCAAGGAACACCAGTCTCTGATGGGGTAAGCTGGGAAGCTGTACTGGTCAACAGGGCTGCTGATGCTAATTTATTGAAACTTGAACAGAAGGCATTCGAAATGACCGTCAAAGTAAGAGCCGAATCTTTAGTTACTATTGACAGTGATCTGGTGCAGAGGCTTGCAGTTTTAGTTTCTGATTACATGGGTGGAGCAGTTGGAGATCCTGATAATATGACAAAAGCATGGCGAAGCCTTAGCTACAGTTTAAAAGCCACTCTTGGTAGCATGGTTTTGCCGCTTGGTTCTCTTACAATAGGATTGGCTCGTCATCGTGCTTTGATGTTCAAGGTGCGTGCTGAATTTTCCATCTGTAACATAAAAAGGTACTATTTGCAATATTGTTTACTTTCTGTACCGAAATGACTAATTGTTGGACTGGTCACTGATCATTCTACAACTAGTTTCAGATTGAAGATGCATCCATTGTTGGGTCTCTTCCAATAGCTTAAGCTTTTAAGTTGAATATGGTTTATTGACATGATATCAGAGCCATGTGTGATCAAGAGGTTAAGCTTTTGAATTGAATGGCTTCTTGATATCATAGTTATCAATTTGTTTGTCCATAAAATGACAGTTTCTGCAGTACCTCAGATATGCTATTGTCATGTTATGCAGAGCAGGGAGCATGAGAAAAAATGGATAAGAGATCGCACCAATATCTGATGTGATTTTTGTGTGCATGATAATCTGATCTTCTATTTACTACTGGACTGGAAAATGAGTTAATTTTATTGGTATTCCACTTTGATTAAACTTTTTGCACATCCATAACTCTATCTTGAATCAAGTGTCGTTACTTACTGGAAAATGGCGAGACACTCTCTTGGCAAAGTGATAGTTCAATTGACCATTCTGCTGTAAATCTAATTTCTAACAAAAATGAAGCTCAAGATTTCCTGCTGTAGAAAAATTTCACCATGAACTTTGTTGCACTCGGTAATGGCTCCCTTTCCTCTTCTAATTGCATAAACCTGGTTATTTTGTTGGTGGCTTTGCTAAATGAAAACTAAATGAAAACGCCAGCATCACAGCCCATTTTACTTGCTTCTGATGTTGACAAAATCCTCTTGAGATTCTAACTCGAGTAAGTGGCCTAGGCTTAGTAATACACAACACATCTCAAATCTTCAAAAACTCATGTGTGGTAATACCATTGCTAACTAATCAAGTTGCAACTAGTTTCACTAAAAATGAAACAACGCTGAACTCGTTTCCTAATGTTGGATTGATGGCTTGTGAAGCAGGCTAACCTTTTTTCCTTTAGGAAACATAGACAAAAATCTGCAAATTTTTCATCTTGAATCTCAATCGTTTAAGAGAGAGCTATAAAATACGAGATTTTCCTTTTATTTCTTGAATGGAAAATTCTACAATTTGTACTTAATGTGGTCATAAATTTCTTCCCCATGTCAATACTTGGCAAGTCTGTTTATTTTCATGGGCAATTATTCAAATCAATCTTTATGGATGGTTGCTATTATTGCTATTGCTGGCCTTGGAAGTTGGTATAGACACAGCATATACAACAATAATTCACATATTTTTCAACTTTTCTATATCTTTTTTTCACTCATGGAGTTCAAACAGCTTGTTCGCCTTGTCCAGATTATCTTCAGCATTCCAATGCCCTAATAGCGTAAACTATATCCTGAGCTTTCCGATGTGGCTTTTGTAGGGATGGACTATTCTGAAGTTTTCTTGACTCTTGTACATGGACATATGTTTGTAGGTTTTGGCAGATACAGTGGGCATTCCATGCCGATTGGTGAAAGGACATCAATACACAGGTGCTGATGATGTGGCTATGAACTTTGTTAAGATTGGGGATGGAAGGTACTCGTGATATTATGATGACATATATTATTCATTTATTTTGGCTAAACGTTGGGTTTATTTGGGATGTAGTTCATTGAATGCAAAAATGAATCACTATGTTAATGAGTCTGATGCTTATAGCTTATTGTTTGTTTGAGAGTGAAATAAACCAAGATCCTCTATAATTTGGTGTTTCTTCAAAATCTTCTTTGTGGTATGAATTTAAATTTGAAGGTCCTGGTAGTTAAACAGTTACAAAATAATCTGATTTTTAGTATTTCATTTATAATTAAAATTTTCTTCTCATTAGTTTTGCTGAACAAAACCGACCGCTAGTAACATGCTATTTTGAATCACAACATCTTAGAAATATAATTTAAGACCACAATTAAATTCTGGAAAATGGATCAATTTTACTAATTTTTAAAGCATAAGAACATGTGGAGCTCAATTAACAAGGGCTTTTTTTTTTGAACACCAAACCATACAGGATTTCGTCTGTGTAACCCTAAATTGTAGCTGTAGTTTTAAAATGAACAGGAAAATTGCGTTGTACGGGTAAAAACATTTACTTAAAAGACATTTGCTTATGTTGGGCCTACATATTTTGGTTACTATAGTTTATAAAAAAGCACAGAATCAAGCTCCTGGTACATTAGTATGAAACCATTACCATAAAACAAGGAGAGACGATAGACGAGTTCTTCGGAAGATTCAATAATATCATCACTGCTCTAAAAAAATGGGAAAAATATATCCCAATGATGAACTGGTGACAAAGATCCTTCGTTCACTACCTAAAGAATGGAGACCTAAGGTGACAACCTTGGAAACTGTAAAGGATCTGAATACTATCTCACTCGACTGGCTAAGAGGAAATCTGATGATTCACGAAACAGAGCTCAAGCGAGATGACGGAACCTCTTACAGAAGAGGAATGGCGTTAAAAGTAATTAATGATCCAAGTCCATCAAATGAAGAAGAAAGCGACACTAAACTACAAATAGATGGAGAAGACGAGTTCAACTTTATGGTCAGAAAGTATGCACGTTTCTTCAAAAAGAAGTTAACTAAAAGAAGAGAAGGAAACACGAAGGCAGGAAAAAGCAAGCCCCTGCCAAAAAGTAGCAACTCACATATTATATGTTACAACTGCAAAAAGCCAAGACACACCAGACTTGAATGTCCTTTGACTCAAAAGGATAACATAGAGAACAAGAAAATCAAAAAGCAAGCTATGACAGCAGCCTAATCGGATGAAGATTTTGAAAATTTTGAGGAAGATGAACCTAAGGAGGTTAGCAATGTCTCCTTCATGGCTTAATCAGATAATGATGAGGTATATGATTTTGACTCAGATATTGAAATTGATGAATTGAAAAATGCATATTATGATTGATATGATCAATATAAAAAATTGTCATTAAAATATATGAAAGAAGTTGAGAAGTCCAGGAACAATGATATTCTTCTGACGAGTAAGATCAAATTCTTAGATTCTTTTGATATGCAGTTGTTGACTAAAAACAAATCTCTAGAAAATGATTACAAGCAAAAGGTTTTAGAAAAGAAATTGCTGGAAGAGAAAATAGCCAAGCTAGAAGATAAGTCTGAAAAAGTGACAAAGCTGGAAGAGAAAGTCAATATACTAGAACTCAAGAGAGAGAAAAGCACCGTGAAAATATTATCTCTAGAAAAAGACTTAGCTAACTTCGTCAAAGGAAAGAAAAATCTTGACGCGTTACTTGGCAATGGAAAATGCATCTTCGGAAAAGCAGGGATTGATTTCAATGAAAACAATAAAGTAAAACCCTACAAAAATTTCTT
>JAOQMM010000043.1:0-23691 GCA_027563515.1 Erythroxylum platyclados | reverse complement strand
ATGTGATTTTGGGTTATCACGGATGAAGCACAGCACATTTCTCTCTTCACGATCAACTGCAGGGACGGTAAGCTACTCTTAAAAGCACAGCACACTTCTATCTTGCCTTACTTTCTTCTTAATTGATTATTATTTATTCATGGTTTTGATTTCTTTATAAGATATCACAATTTGGTATTAATTTGGAATTGAGCACCATTAAATGTGTCATAACATGTTCCGGATGCTATTTCACTTCCCGAACTTAATCTACTAATGAAAAAATTGAAATGACAAACTTTGCACTGCCCAATGTAGTACGGAACATGTTTTGAAAAGTGACTTGCATGAATACTAATCTGTTTGTAACAAAGAAATCATGAGATATATAACCTTTAGTACGAGTAGATTGTTTCTTGATACATAACATTTTCCACCTGGCTTGAGTTGTTTCTTGACAGTGTTGATACTTCAATAAACGCACTCTTCAACTCTTTTTTTTTTCCATTTAACCATTGTACGTTGTTCTGTTTACATGTTTATGCATTCATGCTTGCTATATTCCTGATGCATTTGCAAGCTCAAATAATCTATAGCATGCTCTAACATATAACAGATAGCGCCAATGAGATCTTTCTACTGATGCACAATTGTCTCCTTTTAGGACAAGCAAAATTCTTTATGATTTTTTAGTATAAACATATAGAAGGCTGATCATATTTATCTATTTGCCGTCTTTCTGTTGGATTGCTTATGTTTGAGCTTTATTCTTTGCATGTTTTAGTATTGGATATGCTTTACAGAGTTCAGCTTCTTTTTTATTTGGTCTGTTATTTTAGCTGTAACAAGATAGTAAATTTCATGCCAAGCAGTGACCTTTAATTTTGTAAAGAAGCAACTTTTTCTAGTTCCCTCCGATATGACGAAACCTAAATCTCTTAAGGTCTCATCTTGTATGCTTGCTTGGTTATAGACAAGAGTCCCAAGTACTAAATTAAGTTTTGGTTTTATTGCTTTTAAGGCTGAATGGATGGCTCCAGAAGTGCTACGAAATGAACCTTCAAATGAGAAGTATGCACTTTTATCCGACAAAAGTGTTGCATTTGGTTGGGATTAGTTTATAGTTTTCTGTCAAAGTTGTGTAAATGAATGATCATTTTGCAGGTGTGATGTATATAGTTTTGGGGTTATACTCTGGGAGCTCACTACATTGCAACAGCCGTGGGAAGGAATGAACCCAATGCAAGTTGTTGGTGCTGTTGGATTTCAACATCGTCGTCTTGATATTCCGGATGATATGGATCCTGGAATTGCCGATATTATTAGGAAATGCTGGCAAACGTGAGTGTTTTGGTTGCTTTTTGTGCTAACTATTCTCAAGATAACAGATTTTGTTTTTGAAATTCCGACAATTTGGACTTACCTCCAAGGAAAAACTCTTGATTCTTTAAAAATTATTTCCATTGCAGTTGAACCTTTCCAAAAACTAGTGATGGGAATCTCAGTTCCTCTAAGCCGAAAGGCGTCAATTCCCATTTATGAAGTTGTGACTTCTTTTCTCGTTTTCACTTTTTGTCAAATCTTTTTACTCATCTCTGTATCATACAAATTGTTTCCCTTTTCATTTTGGTTTCAGAGACTTTCTGAATTTGAGCTTAACATGCTCATGTGCAGTCATTTAACCAAATTATATTTGTGATGTAGTTCAATTTGTCAGATTTATTTTGTCACTGAGTTTTTTGTCCGTTTTAACTTTGATTATGGGCTGCATAGGTTTGCATTGTATAACAACTTGCGCCACTATTAATGGGTGGTTGGTTGTATGTTCTTTAATTTGTTTTCTGTAACTCCCAAAGAATTTACTAAATTCATTCTAGATCGAAAATGATATACATCCACAAAATGAAGAGCACCATGACTAGTTACGAGCTAAAGGCTGAAAAACATGGTCCAGCAATAGAATTTTGACATGTGTTATACAGACTGACTGTGGTTGTATGTTTCTTTACTGCTGCTGATATGATATATTTGTACTTTGTTGAAGAGTATGTATTTGTTTAGTCAGCTAAATTGACACTGGATTAATGACTGATGTTTCAAATTATAGGGATCCAAAATTGAGACCAACATTTGGGGAAATCATGGCAGCTTTAAAACCATTGCAGAAACCCATTGTTGGTCCACAAGTGGCTAGAAGAAGTTTGCAAGAGAGGGGTCAGCGATCACAAGAAGTAGAAGAATAGGCATGCTAAATATAGGAACTTACGGATGCAGTTCACTGGATTGCCAGAACATGGAGACAAGAGTAAATGAGGTTGGTTAAGGATAAATGACTCACCAACATATTGAGACGATTGTGATTCTTTTTTGTTTTCTTTTTTGGGTTAAATTCTTGTGCAGCCAATCTCAGGAGGGTTGTAAAAATTTGTTTTTTGTAAAATATTTCATTTCAAGTTGTAATCAATGTGTTGAGTTTTTGAATGCCATTAAATTACTCAACTGAAGAAGATGAAAATCATTTTGTCCCCCATAAAGAGGTTTATATTCAGCACCAAGCATAGCATGCATGGCCTAAATGTTTTTGCATTGCAGCTTTTTATGTTTATCCTTGAAATTGTTGATTAAGTTCAATCAACTTTTGCTGAAGAGAAAATTGAGTAAATATTTAATTGGTATTTGCTAATTTGTTGGGAGGATTCCGTGAAGCTCCCTTTCATTGGTAACAGTATTACCCATATTCCTCTCTTTCAGGATTTAACTTGAACGAATCAGAAGGCACTCTTACCTCTAATGCCATAACCATGAATCGTAAGCTATCATGTTGTTGTTACCAATATCCTATTACGGCAATGTAATCTGTAGCTGCAATTGCCCGCAATACATATCCTTGACATAGTGATAGAATTAAGCAGTATCTATATTAGCTTGAATAAAGAACTGTTTTTCCAGTTCAGGTTCATTTCCAAGCAAAAAAAGGACAAGGTAGGGACCAATTACTAAATCCTCCATCATATCCTAGACAAGATAGTATCTTTGTAGCCTGAAAATGGCAACTTTCTTTTCATCTTCACCTTTTCTAGTCCGATCAGACAATAACCGATCACTTCTCTTCATCATCGCATCCTCCTCCTCCTCCTAAATCGCCATCGCAGCCACAATCTTCAACACCTTCTACTCCACTGTTGACAACAAATTCATCTTCCGAGCAGCAGCCAGCAACTGTCACTGTTAAAATGCAACAACAAAGGCCAACAACTTCCAACATCAATGTAGAGACCACCGACTGGATTGCCTCCAACTTAACAAGGCGCTTCGGGCTTGGTGCTGGCCTTGCATGGGCTGCTTTTCTTGTAGTTGGTGTGATCTCAGAACAGCTTAAGACCCAAGAAGCAGCAAACACAAGGTTTTTAGTTCACCTTTGTCTGTCTATTAACCGATATTCTTGTGTTTAATGCATGTGTTTGTAGTATGTGATCCTGTATGATTTTGTTGTATAAACTTAAAAGAGTAGTAACATTTCATGGTGGTAATAATTGTGGAATCTATTAGCTGAAACTCGAGCTCCACAGGTAATAATTCCCTTCCCTGAAGGCATGCGCTTGGCTTCCAGTCCAGTATAAGATTGCAAGTGTGGAAGATGGTTGTAATTATGTCCTGATTGAGGAACATGCAAGTTACTGAGCATGTTAAAATCTAAACTTGCCCACGATTAACTCTTAGGCTGCATGAACTTACGAATGAGACTATAAAGAATGTAAAGCTCTAGTCCTTCTAAATTGTTAATCCAGTTACTGGTATAGACTTAACTGCAGAAACGTTGAGAATGAGGAAGAGATAGTATTGCCTAATGGCATAAGGTACATGATACATGCTCCTCAAACTCACACCTTAAGCTATTGAAAGTTGAAACATACTCAACTTCAACCCTGCGATTGGAAACAGGTACTGTGAGTTGAGAGTTGGCGGAGGCGCATCTCCAAGACCAGGAGACTTGGTAGAGATTGATCTCAGGGGACAAGTACAAGCAAGTGGCGAGGCGTTTGTTGACACATTTGGCAGAGAGAAGAAACCCTTGGGTCTGGCATTATAATAAAGGAATGTGTGAAGGGATAGAATATGCATTGAGATCAATGAACTCAGGAGTTAGAGGGAGAATTGTAGTTCCTCCTGGCTTGGGATTTGGAGATACTGGTGCAGACCGGGTACTGGTTTGCAAATTCCACCCTCTGCCACTCCTGAGTACATTGTTGAAGTTGCAACTGTCTAAATTTTACCAGCTTGAAGTTGAAACAGTCATCCTTCCCCATGTAAAAGCAAATTCAGAGGTTCTGAGTTAGAAAATTCAACCATTAGGCTCATATGTATAATTTATTTTTGTAAATTTGAATCCCTTCAGAACGAAATTGAGAAACTTCAAAAATAAGCTCTCCAAATCCAATAGTTATGGAAGATTTTAAAGGTGAAACCACAACATTAGTGATCTAACACTTGGAATCAATTTCGCAGCAATTGTACCACCTTGATTAAACTTGGATTCCTTTTTACCCGTAAGAAAATGTAAGAAAATAGTCATCAGAACATTAATCTGCCTAATCTTCTTTCTCACATTCCATTCCTAAGCATCTAAGTCCTCTGACGCTTAAAGCCTATGTCATTTTTCTTAATCATCAGCAATAGCATAACAAAGGCCTTCGAAATTAAAAGAAGTCAATGCCCAATTGGCCTAAAACGAAGAAAAGTCCGTAACTTTCACAAACACGAACGCTGGACATGTGTCAGCCACAAACACAATTCCAAAAAGATGGGACTCGGTTATTATTGCAAGAAGAAGAATGCAGTGAGTCGCTGATACATATACAGTTGAGCAGCCGGCAAAAGCCAACTCCTTTTTCGTCACCCAAATAGTCGTTAATGAGACCCTTCCTGTGTAATTATCGTAGACAAGAAAGCTAAAGGTAAACAGCAGTATTTGCTGTCTTCTACCCATCCAAATGGGAACCGTTATAGACTCTCATTTTCTGGCTCTCACTGCCTTTGTCACTGTAAGTCTGCCTTTTCCTTTGTCTTTCTGCCGAGGCTTGGAATTTATTGCATGGGTTGGTCTTCTTTGTAGTTGTTGATTCGTTGTTGCTGCTGCAGGTCGGTTATCAGTTTATGTTCTTTATAATCACTGCTCTTCTCAAGTTTGATAAAGTCACTGACTTTGCTGGTAATTCGCTTCCATTATTTTTTCTGGTTTGGTTACTCTTTTCTAGATTCGTATTTCCTATGTTTTCCTGTCAATTGTGTTGATGGATTGGCTGTAAATTTCGTTCTTTTCCATGTTCTTTTGGTTCTAGTTAAGAGGAAAACAGGTTTGTTAAGAAATGGCTGGATCAGAAGATATGAAACAATTTTTTTTTTCTAATATCAGGAAGCACGAATTTCATCCTACTTGCTGTGTTGACTCTGGTTGTAAAATGGTCATGGCATTTCAGACAGGTGAATGTCTCTTCTTGCAAGTTCACAATTGGTTTAACATTCCAGTGTCGATCTATCTAGACTTATGGAAAGTAGAGATCATATATTAGTTGTACGATGAATCGTTTCTGAATTCTGTGAAGTCGGAATTGCTTGAGGAGAGCTACCTGCAAAGCTTCTCACATTCTTTTAATCCATTCTGCACATTAAATTTCTTTCTTGTTTTCTTTTAGTTAGACGATTCTCGATTGGTGTTTGTAAACATCTCTTGTATGTTCTATAGCAATTGTCTTATTTTCTATCAAAGAAATCTATTAGGTCTACATTTTTTTCAACTTTCTTGGACTTATTTAAATGAATATTGTAATGGAACAAGCAATTTCTTACAAAGTGGAGAAGAATTGCTCTATACCTTCATGAAATTCTCTTCATTGCCTCTGAGCATCAATTAAAGACGGAAGCAGCCATTAATGTTACAGTTGCTGAAACATTTTTTTGTGAACCATGAACTTCATTTTGTCATTCATAATCATAGTGTTGTATTTGTTGAATTGTGTGAATTATATTGAGTCTTATTTTAGTTTTCACCTCTCATACAGTGCAAATGGTTTCCTAATTTGATATCCCTCCTCGAACTGCAGGTAGTCTTAAGTTTGCTTG
Source organism: Erythroxylum platyclados (assembly GCA_027563515.1). Lineage (NCBI taxonomy): Eukaryota > Viridiplantae > Streptophyta > Magnoliopsida > Malpighiales > Erythroxylaceae > Erythroxylum > Erythroxylum platyclados. The sequence goes on along the minus strand of JAOQMM010000043.1, from coordinate 17,592 downwards.
TGATAGTATGGGGTCTTCGTCTGGGATTGTTCCTATTGATGAGGTACTATTGACAAGGCATTGTTCTTGGCCTGTATGCCATGCTTCTGTCAGCGAACTCTAATTTTTAGATTTTTTTAATCTTCAGGCTTTCATAACATAATTCTAAAAGAAATCTGAGTTTTGAAGTATGCTGGATGAGTGGGGAGTAGGTTTGACTTGCAAGATTTACTTTTACACAATTGGACAACACCAGTTTTTTCTTTTCTTCAATTATTCAAGGCTTTCAAACTCGGATCAATGGGGGTAATGATCCAACAAACTATCATAAGACATCAAGTCCTAACAACCAATTCAAGCTAAAACTTTTATGCTTTGATAGAATGACATATTAGATGGTCCTGCATCACCTCGATTCAACCATTGTTAAGAAAATATGCTTCTGCTTGAAGGTAAACATCTATGTTTTTGCATGTGAAATTATAATTATGGTTAAATTGCTGCTAATTGACTCTGGATTTTGTTCTTGAATTCTGGTTCTGAAATGTTCTATACAGAATAATTCAATGGGGAGAGGACAGACGTTTTGATGAAATGCGTAATAATTTGGGGAAACTAGCAGTCTTCTGGACATTTCAGGTTCTTGAACATAGCCTTTTTGTTTTTAGGAATACATCCATCTCAACATCTCAATACTTGATGCAGTTGTAGTTTGATGTTAACCTATGAAATCTCATGCTTAAACTTCCCTTCAGGCTATCTGGGTCTGGACTGTGAGCTTACCTGTAACTGTGGTCAATGCTAGCAATAGAAAGCCTCATCTCAAGGCTGAGGATATCATTGGTTGGATAATGTGGTCCATAGGTTTTTCAATTGAAGCAACAGCTGATCAGCAGAAACTGGCATTTAAGAACTCCCCTGAAAACAGGGGAAAATGGTGCAATGTTGGAATGTGGAAATACACCCGGCATCCAAACTATTTTGGCGAGGTATGCCGTCTAGGCTTATGTACTATTATTGTGGAGCGAATGTTGCACACTTTTCCAGTTAATGCATCTTAAAATCAAGTGTTGTTGTTACTAAAATAACTTTGAGGTTTCTACTTCCTTTTATGGAAGAGTATTACCCAACCAAAATATCACTTCACTATTTTCTCCTTTCAAAGTAAATTTATTTACTCCGCAGGACCTCACAGCATCCTTGTTAACAAAGGATGAAACCTCTTTTCTCCTACTGGCTAGTTGGTATCTAAATCACAACTGCAATGATTATGGTGGGGGAAACTCACCCATATCACCAATTTTGAAGATTTATTCATAAAAATTAAGATTTCTGTAGTTTCCAAGTTTGTTTGGATTTTAAAGGAGAGGATAAGTGCACTGGCTGCCTACATAGTAGAAGTTCATCTAAGGAATGAAACCTTAACGGCAGTAATTGCTCATTGATTTATCAAAAATGAGGAAGTAGCAAGTTGAAGTTTTCCTTTTAGTATTGGAGTTCTGCGGGAATATTCTACTAAATAGTACATATACTCTCAAACTCCACATGACTTTCCTTGGTGTTCTCTTCTAGAGAAGGATTAAAAATGTTGCTTCTCAGATTTTCCTTTGGTGGGGAATTTTCGTGGCCTCCACTACTGTGCTTGAAGGTGCTGAGTGGCTTGTAATAATTGGCCCAATCTTCCTAACACTCTTGCTTCTTTTCCTCAGCGGGATACCTTTACTTGAGGTTTGCTTCTGCTTTCTTAATATTATATCTTTATACCATCATTTGGTTAAGAAATTCAGTATATGCAACATACTGGAACAGGACTCTGCTGACAAAAAATTTGGGAATGTGGCTGCATACAGGGCGTATAAAAGAACAACAAGGTTAAACTCATTTTCTTCTTCCACTTTTTCTTTGTTTTCACTCTATTCTTTTCCGGAGGAATCTTAACGATAAACCAACTTAACTTGCTGTTTTTCAGCCCTCTTATTCCACTGCCCCCATCAATTTATGGGAACTTACCTTCATGGTTCAAAACAATATTTCTCTTCGAGTTTCCTATCTACAATCGTAATCTTCCCAAAGAAGAGTCAACATGGTGAGATTAGACAACGTGCTTTAATTATGTATGCAAACACAAATTGATCCATTGTGCGTTTCTCATAATAATTGGTAAATAATGCACTTATTACATTAATTCATCCGACTTGAGGTGGAATTGCTTATTGTGAAGGCAGGATTTAGAGTTATTGCTATGTTTTGCTTGCCGACTGTTTTTCATTCCAGGCCTTCTTTTTGACACAAAAGCACATTGCTGTTTAGATGTGTGTGCATGTAGTGCTCATCTTTGGTTTTTCCTACTTTTGACCTTCCATTCTTGGTTTCTTCCTTTTGTCTCATCCTTCTACTTTATTCAGATTGTTCATATTCATTGGTAGAGTTTTTCTTAGAAAAATTTGGGACTTCCGTTAAAACTAGCCCAAATATTTTGAATATAATTTATGCAACTTAGTGAACTTCAGAGCTTTAGATATGGATCTGAATTGGTCAAGAGAAGGTAACTAGTATCTAAATGGGATTGGATATAGGTGTTTGCTTCTTTTGTTTGATGATACGGATGCTTTCTAATAACGAAGAAATTGATGAAGACATAGTTCACTTGATCAGATCAGGGTGGCTTAAATGGAAAAGTACATTAGGAGATTTGTGTGACAAGAAGATACCATTCAAGCTTAAAAGTAAATGTTATCGCGATTAGGCCCATCATGCTCTATGAGGTGAAGTGTTTGCACATCAAATAAATGCATAGTCATAAGCTAATGGTGACGGAGATGAGGATGATCTGTTGAATGTGCAACCTTATTTAAAGAGATAAGGTCAGGAATGTAATGGTAAAAGACAAATTAAAGTAGCTAATATTATTGTAAATTAAGAGAGACAAGACTTATATAGTTTGGACATGTTAAGAGGAGGCATCTAGATAATCCAGTGAGAAGATGCGAAAAGATCATACTTAAAAATTGTAAGAGTAAAAAAGAGAGGCCTAAAAAGAATTGGGAGGAAGTGATAAAAAATGATATGACAATGTTAGAACTTACCGAGACTATGGCCCGCAATAAAAAACTTTGCGTATTAGTATTAAGATAAATGATCTCTCATAAAGAGATCATTCTAGTTTTCATAAATCTTTTAACTCTTTCCTTTTGTAGTTAGCCCATACTTGTAAGCAGGTAGTATTTACCTATTAAAGATTTAGCCGAAACTTTTATCTAGCTTTTTTTTATAATAATAATAATTATTAATTTTCTCATTATCAATATTATTATTTATAATTTTATTTTATAATTTTATTATTATTATTATTTATTTTTTCCCTTCTTTATATGTCATTTGGAAGCAGCTTTTCTATTAGTTAGGAGTAAGACTGCGTACTATCGGACCTTCTCAGATTTTATGTCAGCGGGATTTTTACTGAATATTGTTATTGTTATTGTATGTTTCTTTTGTATAATCAGCTCTTTGTTAGGCCTGCTATTAGCAGCTTGGTCGCTTTTTGAAAAATATTTCTTACATCCAATGTTACGGGAAATGCTTGAAAATTCCTTTTAAGCTTGAATAAAATTGCGATCAAAATTGATGCATCATCTCAAAACTGTTAAGGTTGCTTTGTGTTTAGCATCTTATGCACAAGTTTTATGCTTTCTAATGATTGCTGTGTCATGTGCACAGCCTACTTGAGCTACCTGAAAGTTGATTGCTTAGGTTTTGAACTGCTGAGGTATTTCATGCATCACTGGTCTTGTCCTCAATTTTGGAGTTCATTTTATTAGTAGATTTGCTTATTTTTATTACAAGATTCTTCATTTTTTCTTGTGGCTTCGATCTAAATAGGACAGGCAAACTAGATTCCCTAAATTTTGGATTTAATTTTCACTAGTAGATTCTGCCTTTTGTATGGCTTCGTTTTAAAATAGACATCCATTTTGTGCAAGGTATAGACGAGCTGGGAAGAAGTTCGGGACCGACTGAAGTTGAATTGAACTTGAGACTTTGGAGTTGATAGTTCCCTCTTCACAAGATGTGACAAAACTGTCCTGATTGCTTCTGATCTTTGTTTATGCTTCTGCCGTGAATGAGACGAGATTTAAGTTTTATCACAAGTGTACCGTTTATCTTTTCAATTGATGAAATAAATAAGTGGTCTTATGTTCAATTAATGGCGTCGTTATTTAATCTGGCAATCAGATAGTATATGTAACCTGGCAATCAGGTATCTTCCACATGAAGTACAGACACAAAATGGGGGGATATTTTGATGGGGGAAAAAAAAAGAAAATTTGCATTTACCTGCAGCTTTTCTGTATAAGAAGATAGTTACAATTTACTAATGTTGACTAGGAGTCTGGGAGTCCTTGGAGATGTGTCAAATTAAGGAAGACGAGACGCAAAATGAAAACGAATTATAAGCCTGCAGTGTTATTGATGTTCTCCAAGGAAACCACAGCACCAGATTTAAACTCAGTTGATGCCTGTGAGCGTGACGTAAGAATATAAATGACCCAAAAGTGTAGGCATACAAGATAAACCAAAGACCATAATTTTGCAGCAGGATTTCTCCTTAAAAACACTGCCCCAGCCAAAAATATTGCATCTAACTGCAGAAGCAAAGATCCCAGCTGTTTCTTTCCTGTGCGTATTTTGTCTTCAAATAATGGCCTCAACTTTGATTCAGACAAGTCCCCTGTTCCTGATTCTATATCTATATCTTTCGAGCTCATCATTGACTTACTTTCTTCCAGCATCCTTGAAACTGCCTGCAAAGCCACCATCAAAAGAAGTGCAATGACAAAAATCAATTGGCCATCTTTTGTCGCCAGTGGTAAAAATATTGATACTTCGGTAAGAGTATACCTCAATTCTAAAAAGAAGAGTTGCCTTCTCTGAAGAGAGAGCCTCAACCTGGTTAAATATTCAGATTTAAGCTGTTAGGATCGTATAAGCTTGTAATTGATTTGTGAACATATATATAGCAATTGTGAATAAGTAAAAGACACTAATATAAATCTCAATCATAGCTCTGCAACAAAATGAATAATAATTAATCATTAATGTCTCAAACCCTTGTTGATCCTTTAGTATAAAGGTTGAAGTTTTGTAATCTTTTCCTGTCAATGAGAACAATAAGTGAAACACTGTTTTTCTGGACATTAACATGAAAACCAATCAAGTGCACTTCTTTTGAAATCTTTGAACACAATAAGGTATATGAATTATTATAAGAAAATTAAGATAGTTCCTCATAGTATGGTCTGAATAGAATATGAATCCCAAAGATGTAGCAAGAGTAAATTCATGGAATAAATTGCAGTGACCAATCCTTTCTGTTCACTGTAGTTGCAAATATATCATATATCAACCAGTATTAAATTTTATCTTCCTGCTTCGTTTTCTCAGTGCACAAACACTGAAGCTTGCATGCTCGTGTGATTGCATTCTTGACAACTATCTTAAAGAAATTCACAACCTCCTTCCTTGGGGACAGGAAGGGGACTAGCTCTTATCTGAATATTCAAAGCCAACACTGCTTCAAAGGTACTAGACCAATAGCAGAACTGTAATTAACGGATTAATGACAGCTAGATGCCAACCCTTTAAGGTAGAAATTACTAAGAAGAATGTTAACATAAAAACCTGGGCCTGTTTCTGAATTAGATGATCAGTCAACTGATTTAGCCTTCTCTTGAGTTCAATTTCTACTTCTGTTGGATCCTCCATCTCCTTTCTTGTCATTTCAATATTCACTTCCAGCTTCTTTGCCTGGAGTACAATATAACAGATTAAATTTGTAAATTTAAGTGACCAAATGAAGCAGATCCATGCAGTGATGGAAACAAACATAAATAGAATGATCCGCTCTAGATATAACAACTAGCTGCATGAACCACTACGTATTTGTCAATCTTGGCTTCCACAATCATCTACTGCCACTAGTGAAAAACATTTTCCTTAATGTTGTGCTTGGCTCAACACTAACAAAAATGATGATCTTTGCATTGGGATAGCAAAGCCTCTCCTAAAGCTCATACATTAGCTTTGTCCGCAGAAAATAAAGGCGTTAACAAGTTGAACTATTCATAATAGGGATAGCAAGTTAAACTGTGTTAATTTATATATCTGCATTAACTCTCAGCAAGAACTTAAAAGCGAAAAAACAAACTAAAATCTAAACAAAAGCTCTAGTTTTAGGAAATTGAGTTATAAAACATATCATAATGCTGTCTGCAAGCATTAAAAGAAGACTAGGGTGTCATATCAACAGTGCACACATATGGAGCAACTTTAAATTGAGGAATACAGCGTCAAACCATTTGAGCTAACCTGATCTTCCACTTTTGTAATTTTATCCATTAGGCAAGAGTACTCTGCTTCAAGTATTTCACGTTCAAATTCAACTCCTTTGGAAGCTGCCAACTACAAGTTTTCAGGAAAAAAAAATGTTAAAAACAGGCAAGTTTTATGCAGCACCATGAAAGGACTGCAATGCCCTCTAGATCGCAGCTAATAGACAGAGATCATAACTGCACAATTTTTACCCACTTGATTCAGGTAAGTTCCAGACAAATGTGTCTTCGAGATTCTCCTCCTTAGTTCTACAATGAAAAGAAGCTTAGGTAATGCAACAAATTTAGAACAAAACAAAAGATTCAATCCCTCTCATCTATTTATCTCAAGATAGTATAATAAACCAATCCAATGAATGCTAAAATTCATTCATAATTGCAATTTACTTGGGTAGATTGTATAAGTTGCCCTCATAAAATATCAGCAATAAATGATAAATATTTCTTTGGCAAATTCTTCTCTTCAGATTCATGATTGCAAAAGATAAAAGTAGACCACAGTGACTATATAAGTTTGAAACTCGATAAGTTAAAGTATTTTCACTAGACACATCTCCCCTTCCCTCTATATATCATCCATGTTACAAAAGCATAGCATAAGAAACCAAGCTTGACATGCAAAAAATTTGACCAATTAATAAGAAAACCTCCTTCATTGAAACAAGAGGTGCACAAGAAAACATAAAATTTCCAAAAGAGAACCAACTCTTATAATTGTTAAAATCACCTCTGTTCAACTTTGGAAATTTGATTCTTGTTTCTTGTATTTCTTTTATTCTCAAGTTTCATCACATATCAGTTCACTTGGTTGCACTAGTACTACTGCAACTAAAAATATATAGCACAATCATTCTACCTGGAAATGCTTGCACAATAATATGCTATAGATAGAGAAAAAGAAGAAGAAAAGATTGTCTCTAGTTTAAACAGTAAAATCCAGTATAGCATACCTTCAAGGGCCACTTCTTTTAATTCATGCTGTTGTCGTAGTTCAGCTACTTGATTCATCTGGCCAGTAAAAGATGAAACAGTTAGTAAACTTGCAAGCAAGTTTGTCAGAGTAAGGACAGCTCAAAAATATCAACGCCCAAGCGATAACAGTATATTTTCTATTCCAGAAAAAAAAAATCAGGTTAGTATGTTGATGATGATATCAAAGACATAGCCTAATCAAACTCCAATCAGTTTCATCTAATTTCAACATAGCAGCTAGAAACATTAACTCTCTTATTTTTATCTGGAGCACTATGGAACCACATTCTGTGGTTCTCACGACCAATGTTTATCAGACAATAATCCCTTCACACCCACTCTTCTCTTTCCCACTCCTCCCAACTCTCCTAAAATTACCCCAGAATAAAGCAAAAGTTGACTTCAATATCTAATAGTCCTTTTCATTTTCTTCTGTGTGTCTGTTCTTTTTGGATGTACACCAAACAGCACCTTTAGCTGTATCTTCTAGAACATAAGGTATACTAGTGCCTTTAGGGAGGGAAGAATATTCATCATAAAACTAGCTGAAAGTTCTTTTATAACTTACTTCTGAAGCAGCTTTGTATACTCAATTATTTTACATAAAAAAATCTCAAGTACATGTCAATGTTCTCTCAAACATAATCAGTGCAACGAACATGGGTAGGCACATCAATCGAGCCTTACATGCACTTTCCCCATACCTCTAGTTCAAGATTCTTCTGTGCAGTAGCAAGAGATCTAGCAAGATCAGCATTCACAGCCTGCAATCACATCAGTGTTTATAAGTAACTAAATTGGAAGATTATACACTATCTGGTTCAACATCTTTGTCAGCTGTTTTCAACTGCTATAATCCTGATTCCTGAACGATAGACTGTAGGTCAGTGAAAAGAAAATCTTAAGAATCCTCATTCACAAGACAATATACCTCAACTTTAGCCAAACGTGAAAGGGCTTCCATTCTGGTGTTATTATGTTTCAGCTTTTCTAATTCAACAGCTTCCATTGTTTCCATCGTGGTCATCTGCAGCTGTGAAGCCTGAGACAGGCAATATTAACCACATAATTAATGTCAGCAAATCAAGGAAAGTTTGGAAAAAAGATCGTCGGAGAACAAATACAACATGAATAACTCTCCTCAAACATCAAGAACAGCTAAAATTGCAGTTTCCACCTGTGATAGTACTTAAAATCCTGAGAAGTGAGGACTGCCACCTAGTATAGATTGTATACTGAATTTAAATCCTCAAGAAAGATATTCGTGACCTAAAATTAATGCATGTAATCAAAATTGGTGAATGACACTAGTTCTCAGAACAGGGAAATATGATTGTACAGCAGCCATAAATCAGCCGAAAATAAAATAACAAATGTCACACTAGTGGTAAAAGCTTTATTTATAACTTCACCTCTTGTACTTGTTGTTTAGCTCTTTCCTCGAGTATCTTCTCCAAGCTTTGTTTCTCCCCTTCCAATCTGGCAACCATATTCTCCCGCTCTTTGATGGCCTCCACTGCTTTAGCAGCGGCTCTCTCAGCCAAAATCTTCTCCCTCCTCTCTCTTTCTCCTTCACTCTCAGAGTCAGATGTTGAACCTGAATCACTACCTGAATCAGAACCCTCATCGCTTGCTGAAAAAGAAGCTTGTTTCGGATTATCAGAGACTGTACTTCTAGGTACAACACCAGTACCACGTTTCCCTTTCACTGTACTTGTTAACTGATGATAAACATCAGCCACTGCCTTCCTCCCATCAGATACTTTCTCTAACAATTCAGAGGACTGATCGTTTTGGCTTGTCGCTCGCAAACTGTCCAACTCAATGACATCCTGAGATTCACCATTCACTCCATTTCCATCTTTACTTTTCAATTTAACCATTGTGCTACCAGCCTCCACATCCTTACGTTCCAAACCTTTCCCATCATAAACCTTAACACTACTCTGCAATTCGACACTGGAAGACCTAGCAGATAAGCTAGATTCATCTCCATCACGTGGTTTCCCATTCAATTTAGTCCCGGATGTGATGTCAGGCTTCTTCTTAGACTTAACCCAACCATCAGGTAGTTTATTATTCTTCTTGTTCCTATCTAGCATTGACAAATTCGACCCAGAACTCACAATCCTCCCACCATTCTTTAAACCACGAATCATAGAAGCCCCATTACTACTGCCACTACCGTTACTCCGAGTAGACATCGCTGAAGTGTTATTACTAGGGGTGCTGAGCAGCTCAGTCCAATCACTATCACTCAGCGTAGTTGGCTTACCTTTAGGCTGTGGACTACTTGAAGCCTCCTTTTCAGCACTAACAACTCTACTACTATTATTATTATTATTACTATTATTAAAAATACCATTAGCCACATTGCTGATACCAGGATCAATCTTCAATTTTCCCAAGTATCCAGTATCATTGTTGTTGTAGCCGTCGGCGTCGTAGATTGTTGTCTTCTTCTTTAACTGGTCTTTTAGAGACACGTTGGCTCCAGTTTTCTGTGGGACATGGAATCTCTGGTCTTCAGATCGCAAAGCCTCATTCTTCTTCAACGATTCCGCCGCTTGTTGATCGATCTGATTCACCACCATAATTTCTCACAATCATAAATTCAAAACAGGATATTTTTTGAAGGAAAAATAAAAAGAAAGAAAATTTAAGACAAAGAAAAAAATATGCCTGTTCAAAGAAGGTCTCGGCGACTTTGAGCTTGGAGGAGATCCAATTGGCCATTGTCGCAGTTTTTCTCGATCCTCAGATCAGTTACCGTTGGCTCCGTCCAGCATTTTATGGAAATATTTAAGAGAAAACTAATCAAAATTTTAATTTGGGAGATGGTGAGATTTGAGTTGAAGGGCAAACGCGAAAGGAGTGGGATGACGATGAAGGAACATGGAAGGCTCTCGCTAGCTTGACTGTGTGGCAGAAAGCTTTCGAATGACCGTACGCAGTTTTGCTGTAAATGGGTTTATAGCGTGGAAGATCTTGATTCGTCCGTCACGGAAACGGGAGCCTACGACCGAGGTACGTGTACGAAATGCTTGCACGTGATGTAACTCGCTCCACACGTGCCTGACTAGGACTCAACAACTTCCCCCAACGAAGCAAGAGCAAGCAAGGAACTATGTTTGGCTTAGGACCTAAGACTAAGATAATCTCGAAGGGATAGATAATCTAGAAGCAAATAATCATAGATAACTAGATAACAACAAACAATTGTTAACTTTGACTGAAAACTATGTTTGTTGTACTGTTTAATACATAACTTTATTAAAATTACATCATATAATTATATTTAGAGAAAACTTTTGTTAATCATAGTATTTTAATGTCTACTTAATTTAAATTATAAAGTATTTCAAAAACCTTTTCACTTTAATTTTATAATTTTAATCTTAATACTTAAGTGACTCCTATAATATTTTGTATTGTATCTTAATTCAATTATTAAGAAAATACATCAGTTCATCATTGTTACTTAGCAAAGTTTCAAACACTTGCTGAAGAATTTATAGGTTAATAGTTTAATTAATGTCTTGAAATTCTATTTTTTGTAAACCTTTTTTAGTCATAATTATTTTTAGAAATAATATTTACTTTATTTAACTATTAATATAATCAATTTAAGTTCAATTTTTACATTTTAAATCTAAATTGCATCTTATTCGACCAGACTCTCACCAACATTGAATTTTGAAAAAAAAAATCAGTATGGATTTATCTTTTTCCAAAAGAACACTTCTATGATGCTATTATTGCATGATCTTTGAACTAGAATTATGGGGCATTTGTTAGAGGCTTTGACAATTAGGGATGGTAATGCGTTGCTTATAGGTCAGTTCTATCAATTTTTTTAAAATTAAAAATATAAAATAATTTTTTAATTGAGTCCGAATCTGAGCTGCTCAGACTCAGGTTTACCCAAGACTCAACTCTTCTAAGTAAAACAATGTTGTTTTGCTTAGAATGATTGTGTCTCAAGTCAGTATGAGTTTGAGCCTGATCTATAGGCCGGTCTATTAAAAACAACTAAATTTAGGCCCATAAATCAAAAATTACCCCCTATTGGAAACCATCCCAATGTTATAAATCTGCTGTGGCTTTAGTTTGCAGCAAAAAACCATTGATTTGTAAATTATGCATATTATTTGCCTATTCAAGGTCTATTCTCAAAACCCTTTTCCTAAACTAGACAGCTGGGTCTCGAGACTCTTAAAAACTGAAATAACATCAGCACACAAGGATGTATGTATAACGAAATTGTGACCAAAGTTTAAGTGTTAAAAAAAAACTTGGATTACAGTAACTATAATGCAAAGCAAGATGTCAAGTAGAACAACCAGCCTATTTAGTAGCAGTTACTTTATCAATGGCGAGTACTTTTCCTAGTGGAACAGAAACAGTCTTGGTGGCAATTGTTTTGTGGTTGATTTTAGCTTCTAAACTCGTTTGTTTTGTAATTTGGTGGATTTTGTTGATCATTCCTAAAAATGCTTCCTCAACGTTCATGTTATCTAGAGTTGATGTCTCTATGAAACAAAGTCCATACTCACTGCAAGATTTTTACCTTCTTCTTCATCAACTTCCCTGGAATGACCTAAATCTGATTTGTTCCCCACAAAAACCATCACCATATCTGAACATCCGAATTCCTTGAGCTCTTGCAGCCATTTCTTTACATTATCAAATGTAGCTCTCCTTGTAATGCCATACACTAGCAGAGCACCTAAGGCTCCTCGATAATATGAACTTGTTATGGCTCTAAACCTGCAACCAAAACCTACCATTATTTTTCACGACACAATAAATTACTCTTTTTTTTGGAGGTTTGTCCAAAAGAAGAGGCTTAATTACCAATGCCACCATTCTTGCATCACTCTGATAACTAAGCAAATAGTATATTAATAATTAGGAATACAAATGAGACCGTAAATTAGAGTAGAATCTAGATGGTGGGAAATTATTCATGCTTCCATAACACTCAAGCTCTGAAATTATGAAAGTCAATTTGGTCTTAGGCAGTTCTATACAAATTAAAATCTCGATCACTATAGACAAAGGACATAAATGATGGATGGATCCGAGTTGAGGCTCCTCTATAAGGTTTATGTCTGCATATATGAAGTATATAATTTACATTTTGCATTCCCAAATATGTACAAAGCAGCTCAACAAAGAACAAAAATTGCTTGAAGAATCAATTTGATTGAAAATAAACTGATGAATATTTAAGAGCCATCTCTTGATTTTTGTTTAAGTTTAGTATTATCTGAATCAGCTACTTAATGAAATATAGCAGGAAAGTTGCTTACCTTTCTTGCCTAGCAGTGTCCCATATTTGAGCCTTGATGAGTTTATCGCCAACTCTAACATTCCGATAAGCGAATTCAACCCCAATAGTTCTCTTCGAAAATCTTGACAGAAGATTCAACTTACCAACTGCAGAATCTCCAATCAGAACTACTTTAAACAGGTAATCACACTCTTCATCGTACGCGTCAGCCATAGTTTTGAGTATACCCTCTCTCCCTAACATATACAAGTGAGAAGGAATGCCTACACAAGCTGTGGAAGATTCAAATAATAGATACAAGAGATGAGTTCTAAATTCATGTTCTGATACATAAAACCAAAAGGTATGGTTCGTTATTAATCATTCTTAAATTCTGCTTTGAAGCGTAGTAATATGTGAGACATGATTGTTGTTCTTATTATAATGTTGTCAAGTGCAAGGTCGACTTAATTCAGCATTCAGTGACATGTGTGGTGAGAAATTACAGAGGAAGGTTAATTTATGAAGCTCCACGTGTTTGCTATAATTAATACGTGTGACTTGAGTAAGAACTAAATGTTTTGTAATTGGTTTGTCCCTTATTTATTATTGACCACGCAGTTGTCCTACCGAGGCTAGATTGATGAACTATAGAGATAGTGTTTGGTTGCTGAAGAATAATGAGCTTAGTTATGATGGTTAATCATATCCGTGGGAACTCAACCAATGTTCGGATTTGACCAAATAAGTAGGTAATAAGTTTCTTTTCCAATAACTACCGAAACTAAAGAGTCTAATTTTGTAATATTTTCCCGTACCTTAAAATTCTATAAGTTTCTCAAATTCCCTAATTGATCTAATAGTTGTCCAAAATCTAAATTAGAAAAAAGGGCTCGAATCGAATGCAATTTATAAATTCTTTTGTTTTTGTAAATAGAAAATAAGCTTGACAAATATTTAATAGATGCTAAAAAACCACCTCTTTTTTACTTGTTTTGTAATAAAATATAATAAACTATTGAAATTTATTTTTTAAGAAAATTTTGAACTTATAGAGAGTGTAATTTTGTTATAACTTATTAGAATATAACCCATTTTAGGACTATTTGTTTACAAAATAATAAGGTGAGTAGATCTAGTAATGATAATACATTATTGGTTGGATGTAAAAGATGAGATAGCGACTTCTTTTTTTGTTTAGTAAATAATCTAGATTAGGTCAATCAATGTGTAGGGCAACATAATTTTCACTCAAATGGCTTTTTATAGAAGAAGAAAAATTACTTCGTTCCTAGAGGTAATGTTGTGAACTACAATATAGTATGCCTTTACTTCTTATTTGGTAACTAGTAATAAAAAGTAAAAATAAGAATGCAAATTTGATTCATTAATTTTTACCTGTTTGGTTATTAAGAATCGATAAGATAAGGAATAACAAATTTATAATGGATTTTAAGTAATCTTGAATTTTTATTCTTAAGGAAGGTGGGGATATAACCAAAGATTAAATATAAAAATAACAAATAAACAATCGTAAAAATAAAATTATATTTTTCTTTCGTATTCCTTTAACATAATTTCTCTCTCTCTCTCTCCCTCTCTCTCTCCCTCCGTCTCTTCTCAATTGAACCTCTCTTTACTCTTTCTTTCTGGTTGCTTCTCAACACGTCACTTGAGGTCATTTTTTACGATTCTAAACTTCTTTTTAATCTCTTTGTTTTTCTTTTTATGATGGTTTTGTGTTTGGTGTAATGTTATTTACTTAAATTATTATATTAGTTATTACATGGTGATTCTATTTATTTTCTTAATTATTTTTAAGTATGAATTACACAAACCTAATTTCATGTTTTGCTCAATTTGATTTTAATATTTTTAATTAAATCACAAAAATCTCTTAAGTTGAAAGTTCTTATGTAGAAATATATTAACACAACGAAATTTTGTAGAAGCCAGCAACCCTTTCCAGCTTTCACACCCTTTATATAGTACTTTAAAATTCTATAACTTTTACTTTCCTCATAATAAAAAATTGCGTCAAAACTAACTTGCTGACAACATATTGGAATTTCAATCCAGGGATAATCTACGTATCAGATAGAACATTATAGGTAGCCAAATAGTAAAAGGCTCTGAGTTAATAGGAAATTGGGAGAGTTCATATTCTAACTTTCGCTGATGTAATAAGCACTTTGGAATCATACAAAATGGATGTTTTTATGTGTGATTTTTGTATATAAGTAAAAGTGTTCAAGGATTGCCTTAAAGGAAGTTTTGGTGAAACAATTCGACTGAAAACTTGGAACTTAAACACTTAGCCATATTATCAACTTCGAACTTTATACTTGGCCTCCTAGCTACCATGTCCTTTTCATGATCCTAAGGCTTCACGAGTGCTTTCCAAACCATTCTTCCTTACAAGGCTCTTGCTTTGATTTTTTTCTTTTTTGGGTGACTATTCGTATCTTCCTAGTACTTTTGCACCAAATGTTTTGATTCTTTTGCTTTGTAGTATTTGTCTACTAACTCTGCATCTACATTAAATTGTTGTGCTCATGATAAAACACATTATTATAAGTAGTATGTTAGTGGAGGTAAGAGAATTAATTATCCCAAAAAACATTGTTAGCTATTTACATGGATATATCAAATCAAAATTAGTTTATTTTCAGCAACCTATAAACCATATCCCTCCCTTAGTAAGATGACCATCAATATCAAACCCCATAAAGCTATAAAGTTGATGTTGTTCCTATAATTAGGACTTAATATGAATTTTTTTTTGTTCGTCTTTCTTATCAAATCAGTTTATATATATTTACCTAAATCTTGGAGTGGTTAATGACAGCTGATGCTTTAATTTTTTATATATTTCATGATTATTATTATGATTTTTTGAATGGCAGTCATGACTTGCATACCTCACCATTATGATTTTCTATACTTATGATACAATTAAGAAGAACAAGGATGGGAATTATTGTGAAATTGTAAACTTATTATCATATCTACTAAGGAGGCATAAATTAAAAATGACAAAAGAGTCTAGTAAGCATAATCTATTAGTTTGAATAACACATCTTAATGGCATGATTGTAGATAGTGACATTGCATGTATTGAATAACTTCATATGGATAGCCGTACTTTTTACATATTATGCTCAATGCTATTAAATAAAGTGGATTAAAAGATACTAAAAATATAGATGTAGAGGAAATGGTAGCAATTTTTTTTAATATATCCTTGCTTTAAATGAGAGAAACGAGAAATCAAGTATGATTTTTAGTGTTTGAAAGGGACCGTAAATAGAAATTTTCATAATTTATTGAGAGTTGTGCTTAAGTTATGGAGAGTTGTACTTAAAGTTCCTAAACCTATCCCTGAGAATAGCCTCGGTGAAAATGGAGGTGGATTAAGGTAATAATATTCATTTGTGGAGTTTTATTTAGTACAAAATTTGCTTTTAATCGATAATGACGATATGATTTTTCTAAATTTCGAAATTGCTTAGGAGCTTTAGATGTTATATATATGAAGTTAAATGTACCAAATATTGAAAAAGCACGATATTATACTTGAAAGAATATGATTGCCATAAATGTCTTAAGGCATATGCACTATGGATATGCAATTTATAAATGTACTACCTAACTGGGAAGGTTCAACTACTGATAGTAGGGTACTTCAAGATGCATTATCTAGAAGAAATGGATTAAAAATTCCTCTGGGTAAGATATTCAATGTTATATATCCAAATCATTTTTCTATATATTAAAATTATGTGTTTAATATATTTAACATGTTATGTAATATTAGGTCAATCTTGTTGATACTGAATATAAGAATTATAAGGGATTTCTTACACTATATAGAGGTCAACAATATCATCTTACTAAATAGAGATCAAGACATCAACTAAATAATTGAGAAGAGTATTTCAATATGAAATATTTTGCAACTAGAAATGTTATTGAAAAGGGCATTCAGATTGCTTAAGTTATACTGAGGAATCTTAAGAATTCCCTTTTGTAATTCAATTAACACTTAAATGATATCATATTAGCTTACTGTTACATTTACAATCTTATTCATCAACATATAAGGAAAGATCCATTAGAAGATGAGTTGGATGTCATACTAGAAAATAATGACCATGTTAATTACATTGATGATATTAAAACATCTAACCAATGGATTGCATGGATAGTTTAGCAAGAAACATGTTATGTCATTGAGAGCTAAAAGATGACGTTGACATTTATTATTAACAATTTCTATAATTTATTCACTTGTTATTTTCTTGAAAATCTTTGAATATTATTTATTTCTTTTACATATGCAACCTTTTAATTATTTTTATCCATTTTCATTTTTTTAGTTTTTAATTATACATATGTTATAAATGGAATCTCATAAAGAAAACATAAATAATATGCAATATGTACCTATTTAAGGAACTGGGAAAAATAAAAGATACGGTAGGCACCATATGGAAGACATATTGCAATTATAAGAATGGATATTATTCTAAAATTGAAAGGAGTCTTAAAGAATGTCTAAAATTGATCTTAAAGCAAAACCTCATATTAAATCCAAAGTTAAAATTCTGAAGAAGCTATTTAGATACATTTTGGATACCCAAAACAAAAAATGGTAGTAGATTTGGATGATAATGAGTAAAAATTGTGATTGGTGATAACGCCATCTATAAGGGTTAGGCAAAGGTATAAATAAAATTTTTATATTATTTGTTCACATAATTAAATACCAATTAAGTCATAAAAATCTAATATCTAATGTTGATCTCCATTTATCAAATATCTATATTAAATTTTAAAGTTTTTAAAATTTGCAACCAAGTCCAATTTGTTTAAAATTATTTTCAATTTGTTATTCTTCCTTTAACAAGGATTTTTCGAATTAATACTAATAAAAATAATATAATATTCTTTCTATTTACTTTAGGATGACAAATC
>JAOQMM010000041.1:50983-81948 GCA_027563515.1 Erythroxylum platyclados | reverse complement strand
GATAACATCTCCAATAACTGTATGCTGGAGTGGAAAGGGATTTTGTGGATTTCATTTGGTCTCTTCCAGGACATGTGCTTGAGATTTTGATAAATTCGTAACTAGGTGCTGAAGCCAAAATTATAAATACTTGTTCGACCATCTTATCAGGCACCTGGAGAGTCGGAGGTGTATTAGCTATGTCCCGTGCTTTTGGTAACCGGATGTTGAAGCAATTTGTTGTTGCAGAACCTGAGATTCAGGTAATTTTGATAGGTGTTGATAACATTGTATTTATTGCAGAGGCTACTGTTTTGTTATGGAAAACTATCCTTGCGTCTCAAAGCAGTGGCCATTTGGAACTTAAACTTATAATGGGAATATCTATTATGAAGTTTAATCAACTTGTTTGCCAACTACATTAGCTTCGAATGAGTCATGCAAACAAATCTGGCAAAAAAGTAACAGTCTTTTCTTGTTATGGCAGGATCAAGTGGTAGATGAAGAATTCGAGTTGCTTGTTCTAGCAAGTGATGGATTATGGGATGTAGTACCCAATGAGGTATCGTTCTCTTTCTCTCTCTCTGATCTTCACATTAAGTCAAGCACTTCGCATCAGCCTATCATCACGGCATACATACTCTTGAATACATCAGTTTCACTATGGAAAGATGGGACTTCTTGTCTTTATTTTGCTTTAGCATAACTTCCCCAAGTTTTCCTTCCCACCAACTAATACATAACATGGCCAGGATGCTGTTTCGCTTGCCCAAACTGAAGAAGACCCCGAAGCAGCTGCTAGAAAATTAACAGAGGTAGCTTTCACCCGTGGTAGTGCTGACAACATAACTTGCATTGTGGTGAAGTTTCACAAGAACAAGGTGGATGCAACAAATTCCCCACGTAATTAGTTTCAGTATTTATGTTGCACGTGTGGATTCGTATAAGAATTTAGCTGGTCTATTACCAGAGTCCGTACATGCATGATCGAAGAATGTGCATATGTCGAGGAGCCGATTTGTTTATTCATCGTTTTCTTTCTTGATTTGCTATTGTATCAATAACGTGGGCATGCATACATACGCTTGTCTTTTTCTTTTCTTCTTCTTCTTCCAAAGTTGTCCATATTTCCTCTGCAAATAAATGGATTGTGCAATCTCTACTCTTCTCATACTATGACATGAAATGTGAAGATGGATTTCGCAAAGTCCTTACCGGAGTTGCTAGATATGTTTTCTTGTATCTTTTTAGCTTACTTATTTGCCTATGAGATACTGAACTAGCACTACAATGGAGGGGTATCTGTAAGAAGTTCACTTCAGATAAAAGGAAAAGAAAATGTTGAACAGCTTATGTTTTTCAGACTAGAGTTTTGTCCCAAGTCTTGCAGAGCATAATAACCAGAATAGGATGTTCTTACGCAGACTACTATGTATTTAAGAGTGCATAGACTTTCAGACAAGACAGAACTAATAAATGCTCAGTACCATGATTCTCTTGACATGGTCGAGCCGCAACTGTTACAGCTGCATTACCATATAAACTTTCCGTTGGTCTGAAATCCAGGGTCGGCAAGAAGGAAATCTTCAACTGAAACATTTAAAGTGTAGAACAGGTTCACATTACGTTGGAAACAGGTGGTGAAATCTAAAGATCAGAGGAAAAGTATGAGCACTTACCAATGTCATTTTCTGGTGGAGAGGGAGCAATACTTGTGCCAGGGTTTGAGTAGTCAGCTTCCTTTCCTTGGTCTGCTGCAAATTTGGAAAATGGAAGACAATAACATTGTGTTTGATTCAATCGCATTCTATTTTGGTTAAACTCCATTTAGTACGAGTATGGCAAATATTTTGAACTTGATTAATTATGATAAACTCTTTTAGGTCCATTTAATCTAACGAATCAAATTGAGCTTAACTAGATTCGAACTGAAGATTGGGATTTGAGACTTGATTGAGTTTTTGAGTCCAGTCTTAATAAAAAATCAGGTACGAGTTTCGGTTTTAGGGCTCATTCCCAGTTGATTAAATCTTCATTTATATCAAATAAGTCAAACAAAGTAACGATTAGGAGTAGCATCTGACCTCCCAAGTCCACCAAGTCTGGATTTAGATCTGAAAAACTCAGGTTCCAAGGTATTGGGAGAGACATCCGATCCAAAGTCTCTTTGAAAGTATCAGTTCCATAGTCTGATGAAACCTGAAATTCTTCTACATCTGAGGTATGTACTACGTTTGTGTTCTGTGGTGATGTGTGCACAGTTGATGAATACTGGAAAGTTGGTGGGACTATCTCTGCCATGCATCTGTTTAATCCCAAACAGCAACTCAGTAAACTCTCGTATGGACATGAGACAAAAATGTCTGTCCTGCATCAGATTCCGACAGGATACATGCAATGTGAATGAGCCATTCTTACTGTTTCCCATGATTAACGTTGGTCGGTGCAGACTCTGATGTTCCTAAACGAACGCCGGACGTATCGAAGTTGAAGTCGGCTGGAAGATGAAATGGTTGTTGGATTACAGGCTGAGGCATGTTGGAGTGTCCTGGTTGAAAAGTGGCGGCTACACCAACAAGGTTATATACACTAATGTCTCAAACAAACAACATGGATTGCGGTAGTTATTAATATTAGACGACAACGAGAGAGTGTAAGAAACCGAAAAGATATGTTACCGCCGAACAGAGGCTGACTTGCCGGCGGTAGATGTTGGTTGACATTAAAGTTTCCCGTCGGCATTCTGCTAGCTGCATTATATATGATCTTACCATAGTATTACTGTATAAAATTCATGACTATATTCTATATGATTTTATCATATGATGAAGAATTATATATTATTCTTTTGTTACAAACAAAGTTAATAGTATGCATAATTGAATTATATATCATAACATTACAACTACATTGTAGGTTTCGTATTAATTGAAGGTAGATTATGGTACAAACATAGATCTTTGTACTTTGTAACATTATAGTACAAGCATAGTGTTTGTAAAGAATTTTCATTAATGAATCTTAAACCCTTTTTCCTTAGTCAAAATCGATAAAAACTACGACTAATTAAATTTAATTGATGAGATTCTCTTAATAATTAAAAAGTATATTATATATGAATATATTGAGTTCAAAACAATAATATAATAAAATTTTCAGTTATTTTTATTATTTGTGCTAACAAACAATTCGAAATGCTTTAATCTTTTAAAATTTTGTAAATGAAACTTTGAAGAATATGACACACAATTAATTATAATAAAGTTTGGAAAGAATTACCATTATATGGATGATGACGAATTGATGATGGAAAGTAAGATTGAGGTATGTTGGTGTATCTTAATGGAGGATTGCTAACTGCAATTACACAATCAAATTAGTTACTAGAAAGATAATAAATACGAAAAGTTTCACCCAACTCGAACATTAATATTAAAAAAGATTATAATTATATTAATGTTAATGATTTATTAAAGGGATTAAAAGTAAAATTGCATTACCATTAATGAGAGGTTGAGTTCTTGGTGCAATTAATGGTGGAGTCACTTTGGTGTATCCTTTAGGCTTATTCCCAACTGCCACAACACGGTCAAGTCACTTAGCTTGAAACCCTTTTCATTTTTTGACAAAATGTAACTAAAAATCGAAGGTGATTGTAATATAGTTTTTTTTTCTGAACTGAAAAAAAAAAGAAACTCCATTGAAACAACTTACCAAGTGGTGGTCGAAGCTGGTTCTTGAGGGAAGAAGATGAGATAATTGACTTGCAAGCTTCAGTGATGTCGTTCTGCATCTTCAGATATTCATTGTAGAGATTGATTTGTCTGATCACTTCAAGCCTCGCATAGTACTGAGTGAAGAACACTAAATTTTCTTTTACCAATCTCTCCCAAACTAAAACAAAATAAAGATAAAGATAAAATTTAGTCAAATTTTAACATTTAATCTCAAATAAAAAATTAATTAATTATCAAACTTTTCTTACAATTTCACACTTTATATTACTTATTATCTTCAAATAAGAAATATTTGATATTTGATATCAAAATATGTGATTTTTTTTGTCTGCATGATGAATATCTTAAAATTATCTTTAAAAAAAAGGGTCACTATCACTTGCAAGGATCTAATGATCGAAGTGATTTTCAGGATCTGTTTGTCTTCAACCTGTGGAATTAAGCAAAGAAATAGGAGGGAAAAAAAAAAGAAACAATATGAGATTTGGAGGATTTACTTGTGATAGTACATCCAGGTTCAATTTTGGCTCTTTTACTCAGAGTTTCAACAACTTCATCTTTAGTCATATACAATTGGATACAAATTTCGATCAGATTCTGGACCTACAAGACCATCATTAGATTAAATTAGATTCAGCAAATTTTAATTTAGTACCAAAAACCAACGAGAGAAATTGATGTTGTTTCTTACGCTTTGAACAAGTTCAGGAGTGACTTTTCTTTCCACGTTCATGCTTGTTGACGGCTTCATGACTTTTAGCAAGAACTTTTTCTCAGCTTCCAAACACTTCCAAGAAAAAAAGAAACCTTGAAACTGAACTGAACTGAGATATTCTTTGAGTTTGTAACGTAGTTTTTAAGGTAATAATTAACAACACTCACTCACTCACTAGCTCACTCACTCACTCAAGTTTCTTAGAGAATCACGAGGAAATACGAACACGTGAGACCTCAATACCTCCTTTTTGCATGGTTTTGTTGTTTTCTGCATTACTCTCTGACCAACCAAAGACCTGACACAACAAAATCTGAATCCTTAAAAGTGAAGAGTAAGCTCGAAAATAACAAGTGTATGACTCAGAGAAACACCAAACCCGAATCTCGAAAACACCAAGTTGACATGACTCAATCTAGTTGCTACAGTACTTACATTACTGAATTTTCCTTGCCAAAAAGATTTGGCATAAAAAAAAAAGAACCCAAGAACATTCTATAATCGAAGAACATTCTGTGTGAATTCAGTACTAAAATGCTTTTGTATGATCAAAATACAATTGAAAGTGTTTCAGAAATGGATATCTTGGGCTTGGAAGATGATAAGATTCACATAAGTAAAGGTTAAGCCTTGTCTTTCTTAGTTCTTGGTGTGTGATTCCAAGTTATAATAATTTCACATATATAACCCTTTTTAGAAATTAAATTTTTGTGTATATAATCGAAATATTTGAGAAGAGTAAAAAAAGGAAATGAAAATCTTGTTTTGGAATTGTAATTATAGCTTCAAGTGTCTGTTTCTGCAACTATTATGTCACTTATGTCTAAATAACGACGCAGAAAATTCGGATCTGAACCAAAAAAACAAAAAAAGAAGAAGCTTTTACGAGGTTTTGAGTACTCAAGTTGTAACAAAACCGAACAGAACAGGAGTCACAAGGAGCATTCATGTATGAAACATGCATGCAATCACCTAAAGCCACGACTTTCTTCTTCCTCCTCTCTCAACACCTCTCAAAAAAGTCCATCTTCATATACTAATTAAATGATTAACATGTTATTATATACTCATTTAATACGTACTTAAAAGATAACGACGGCAAATTTTATCGAAAACCCATTTGAGTTCTTTTGATAAGTTAGTTGAAGAATATTGCCAAAACAAGGCAGGAACATGTTCTGAAATTTATTTCTTCACATGTACCAAACTAACTTGTCTTCCATGTTAGAGAAACAGAAGGTACATTAAACATATATATAACCACTCATGTATGTATGTATATATGTATAATGAGATTTTGAGTTTGAATTCTCATTTTTGCTTGTGAATGTTGAATATTATTTAAAGAAGAAGATTAGGTATTAATTAAGGTATCAAAGTTGGTCAAATATTAAAAAAAAAGGGGCAAATTTGAAAGGAAAAGTTGTTGTAATCTCACATTTTCAAATGAACTTTTTTTAACTAAATCAATTCAATATTTTTATCATAATTATGAAGTAAATCATCATAAATATTTCAACCCATTTGTCAAATTGCAAACCCAACTGTAGAGTAAAAAATTAACCCTAGTTGAGTCACTCAATACAAGAGTAAGTTGAAAACAGTTGTGTATACATGTATATATTAAGCTGTATTTGCCTGGCTCTCACCATATTTGTTCAATTATTACATTGCAATTATTATTATTATTAAATTGGGTATTTGAGAATTCTCCTGAGAGTCTCATGGGTTTGGACAAATTAGTCACTGTTGCATGCTGATTCACACTGGTCTCTTAGATTCAAATTTCTTCATCCGAGAAAGACTTTCTTTTACTGGGTAATTCGCTCTCCTTTTCATTTTCTCTCCCTCAAAGTCACCATGGAAATAACATTCCTTTTTTGTTTTCTTTTCCTTTTTCTTTCACCTCTGACTGGTCATTTAATTGCTATTTTTCAAGATTTTAGCATATGGGGTTTCATTGTGTTAACTCAATTTGCGATAAAGTTTAAATCTTTAGGTTTTTTTCAAGCTTATTCTTTGCCCTGTAGATCCAATGACTACTTGTTTGCTCTTTCTGTGTTTGGCTGAATATTGGCCGTTACAACTAGGGTTTTCCCAAAGACTCGATCTTGGCAGGTGTAATGTGGGTTAGATATGGTCCTCAGACGATTTTCGCAGAAAATGCTGATTGCAAAAGGAACATGATTTTCTGCCTCGTGGGCTGTTACATGGTTGCCCTGTTTGTTTCTTAATTGAATCCATTTAGTTGTTTTTACGTGAAGCTTTGTGATTTCATTTGGATTCTTGACATGTATGACACTATTCTAAGCTAAAAATTTAACATTTTGAGTAATTTGACTAGTTGAAAGGAGTTCAACGAATATCTCTAGATTAGAAGGGAAATTTTGGAAGTTTAGATTATTTCTTTCTGATGAATGCAGGAATTGACATTGAGTAGGTTTGTCCACTTAATAGTGTTATATAGTTGTTGGTTGTTATGAGCTCTTTTTTTTCAGTGATTAAATGGTTATGAAGTATTAGAATACCCAAGCAGTTTTATCTTTGAGCTTGTTGGAACCACACCTATTTCAATGTTTCACAGTTCTATCATTTTACAGTATTTTCATGTTTTGATGACCATGGATGAGTTTGGTATCACTTATCAGGTGTTTTGTTAGTGTGGTGAAAGAAAACACTAAAAGGCAGCTATACAACTGTAAACAGTAGTAACACAATGTCTAGTGGAGCTTCATTTTTTGCCCTCATTGAAAGTTTTCTTTTGAATATTGCTTTTGGTACTTGCTTGATGTTTGTATTCACATATGTAGAAGAAAGAGTATAATTAGGATATTGCTAATCTAATACATTCTTTTTTTTTTTTTTTTGTTGTTGAAGTGTTCTTAATAGGCACTTGCATATTAAATCACTAACTAAATGCATTTGCTTATGAGATATATGCGATAACATTCTTTGTATAAAACTCAATAACAAGGGATGCATTGATTGGGACACACAGAGGATCTTGCAAAAACTTGATGTTTGACATTTTCTATGTAATTTATGTAGTTCGCAAGGTGTTGGTGTCCATCTCTATGGACGTGGGTATACAATTATGTGAGGGAGATGCAAGACTTAATGTATCTGAAATGTGACATTTGTCTCTTTGTGATACCGATGTTTTGTAGGAGTACAGAGTAATATTCATACATGGACGCTAGTGTTGAGTCAATGAACCTGGAAAGTGAAATCTTCACTTTCTACTTCTTTGGAGGGTATTATATATGATTGTCATCAAAATTATAAGTAGCCCCCTTTTTTAATAAAGAATATCTGCATGAAGTATAACACGTAATGAGTCCATGCATTCTACGCACGTAGGGTTAACTGTTTAATGGGAGGTGGAAAGTGGAAACACTCATGCGGATATTTGGGATAAAGATAATCATTTATTGCATATGTCAAGTACAATCAAGTGTCGGTCCAGTGCTTGATATGCTTATAATGACAGTAATGATTATGTATATTGTATGTCGGATAACAACATCCTGAATCTAGAAACCCAGAAATCGGCATGTACGTGTCAAGCGCTAGGAGAGCTGTTTTCTCCAGCTTTTTTGTGCTTGCATCAGTTCCAACAGAAAAGCTCTTCTTTTATCTTTTCCTCATAGGAACATGTTGGAACTGTTAAATTAGTTGGTCCGACTAAATCCACGTGGACCACATTAATTAACACTTTACATGATTGCGTAAAGCTTATAGTTACCTTCTATTTAGGTGATTTGAGTATTCCTTATATAATAACCATTTGTGCTTATGACATTTCCCGATATGATAATTGCCAGTTAGAGTTCATCTTTGAGAAGGTGGTTTTTGCCTTCTAGTTCCCTGGAAAGCCACCACTAATCTTTCCTACTCTCTCTCTTTCTCCACAGACACTTGGAAAGTACACGAAATTCAATGTGAATATACTTTACTGTATGATGCAACCTGATGACATTTGGATACTTCTAGCTTGCTGTTCGTGCTAGATCATTTTCTCTTATTCTTTAACATATTGATATTGCAAATTTTGTTAAGCTATTTAATGTTACTTCATTAACTATAAGCTGGAAAACACGGTTACTTCAAACCATAGGTTGGCTAATGTATGTCAATCGGAAAGTAAGAAAGAACTCTGTTCTATGGAATAAAAGGAAATAAAAAGAAGAAGAGAAAGCAGAATTTGCATCCTCATAAGCTGATCAGAATGATCTCAAGGAGTTGGTGCAAGGAATTAAACTTGTTGTTCGTTACCGTACCTTTTAACTAGATTTACTTAAAAATTGGGGGATCTTGACACTTAATCATTCTTTAGAAGTGGATCAGATCAAGAGTGTATGGACTGTTGGTTTTTGCTTTACCATTTATGTCATATTTCTTTCCAAGTTGCATGATTACAGTGACTGAATAAGGATTTATGTGATCATGATTTTTACAAATAACCAATTTGCTCTTAGCAATAATGTTTGTTTTCGTGGAGCAGCTTTCAAACAACCATGAAGCAACCTCTTTGCCTTGGATTATGAAAGAATTTCCGGTTGTCAAACCTGTCTCGTGTCTTCGGTTCCTCTAATATTCATATAGCTAGAAGAGAAGAGTTATATTTTGCTAACTGTAAGGGGACAATGGAGTGCAATAAGGATGAAGCAGTCAGGGCTAAGGAGATTGCTGAGAAAAAATTCATGGAAAAGGATTATAGTTTGGCTAAGAAATTTGCTTTGAAGGCTCAAACCTTGTATCCTGAGTTGGATGGTCTGACAAAAATTTTAACAACCTATGATGTGCATCTTTCTGCACAGAATAGGTTAAGCAATGGTGAAATAGATTGGTATAGAGTGCTTGGGGTAAATCCTTGGGCTGATGTGGAGACAATCAGGAAACAATACCGAAAGCTTGCTCTTATTCTTCACCCCGATAAAAACAATTCTCCGGGTGCAGATAGTGCATTCAATCTTATTTCAGAAGCCTGGAGTTTGTTATCTGACAAGGCCAGAAGATTGGAGTACAACAAACATTTGAATGTGGTATTATCTCAACGTGGAACTTCAACCCAGAGTAAGGTGTCATCAGCACCACCTGGGGCAAATGGCTTTCACCACTACAACAGTTCTGTAAATTCGAGTGCAAGAACTCAGAAAAGAAGTAGTTCAACAGTGCCTGCAACAGCGTTTCCTCCTCTCAAGAGAAAAGTTAATACTTTTTGGACCATCTGCAATGGCTGTAAGACGCAGTATGAGTATCTGAGGATTTATCTCAATCAAAGCCTACTTTGCCCCAATTGTCGTGAGGCTTTCTTTGCCGAGGAGAGAGCTCCGCCTCCAAGTGTTGTGAACTCGTCTGGTCATTCTTCCCACCAAAAGAATGAAAACTCAAGGTATCATACTGCCAATAATGGTGGGGTCACTCAAATTTCAGCGTCTGATAAGCGTGGAGTAAGTAATTCAATCCGTGGCTCAGATCTGCAGGGGAATCATTATTCCAAAACAGCAAATGCGGGAAGTGCCTTTCAATCAGCATCAACTGGTGCTCAAGCTTCAAGTGTGGTGGGCCAGGCCCATCTTCAAGTGAAGAGAGACCATGAAAGAGCAGAAGAAGCCTCTGAATGGGACAGGAGTTATGCTGCTAAGAAATCTGGTAATTCTTCTGCTATTGTTGATCATCTATATAAGAAGAGAAGATCCGATGGCGTTCATATAAATGGCTATGGAGGTGCAGGCTTCGGAAATGTTTCTGAACCAAAAAGGGGATATGTTGAAACACAAAGGTTGTATGGTTTTGCTGGCACTAACAGTAAGTCCGACAAAGAAAGAGACTTATCTGCTGTTGAAGTTAGGAAAATGTTGATAGCAAAGGCACAATCAGGTATACGTAAAAAACTTGAAGAATGGAGCTGGAGTCAAGCGAACCTAAATGGAAATGGAAAACAAAATTTTGCTACCAACAATCGCAAGAAGTATGATGACTCTGCCGGTATGGATAAAAGAAGCAAGGGCAGTAAACCTCTCCCCGGTTCACTGTGTAATGATTCTAATAACAAGGAGCATGCACCTTTGTCAATCAATGTTCCTGATCCAGACTTTCACAATTTTGATTCAGACCGAACTGAAAGTGCATTCGGAGGGAATCAGGTCTGGGCGGCTTATGATGACGCTGATAGCATGCCCCGGTACTATGCTCGAATTCATGAGGTTATCTCTATGAGCCCGTTTAAGATGAAGATAAGTTGGCTGAACTCGAGAAATACCAGCGAATTTGGTCCTTTAAACTGGGTAGAGTCTGGTTTTCAGAAAAGTTGTGGGAATTTCAGGACTGGCAAACATGAGATCAGCAAAACCTTGAATTCTTTCTCACACAAGGTTAAATGGACAAAATGCCAGCGCGGTATTATTCGCATTCTTCCAAGTAAGGGAGATGTTTGGGCCCTCTACAAAAATTGGTCTCCAGACTGGAATGAGGAAACTCCTGAGGAAGTGGTGCACCAGTATGAAATGGTTGAAGTTGTCGA
This sequence comes from Erythroxylum platyclados, assembly GCA_027563515.1. Lineage (NCBI taxonomy): Eukaryota > Viridiplantae > Streptophyta > Magnoliopsida > Malpighiales > Erythroxylaceae > Erythroxylum > Erythroxylum platyclados. Next base: position 70,991 of record JAOQMM010000041.1, on the reverse strand, counting down.
TGACTATGACGAAGAACAAGGCATATCTGTGATGCCTCTTATCAAGGTTGCTGGTTTGAAGACAGTTTTTCGTAACAATACGGATTCTAGCTCACTCTGTAGGATACCAAAAGAAGAGATGTTCCGGTTCTCTCATCAGGTCCCTGATCATTTGCTTACAGGTGAAGAAGCTCATAATGCTCCAAGGGGTTGCCGGGAGTTAGATCCAGCAGCTACCCCACTGGAACTTCTTCAGGTAGAAGCCAACAAAGTGCAACCGGAGCCTGCTACAAAAGCTGACAAACAGACGAAACATGATTTTCCAACAGGTAAGATAGATCAAACTGAAGGAAATGTTGCAGAAGCTGAAACTGCAGAAGGTCATGTACTAGACAAGAAGGAAAAATAAGCAGGTGGTACAGTACACAGGTAGCTAGGGGGATTCAAATGTTGTAGATGATGCAGAACAAAGTCCGAGTTAGCTAGTTCGAAACAGCAGAGAAAGAGACAACCAATATAGGTAAGTTCTTTTTTTCTTTTTTTTTGGGTTATTTTGTAAAGCTGACACTTGGAAGGAACATGGTGGTTTGCTGCATAAGTGGATCATCAAAATGCTCCGGAGCTTTTTGGGTTTTTCTGTTGTATAATTTGACAGTTTAAAAAGTAAAAGAAACATAAAACAATCACAGTAGCTCTCATGGAGGACCATGATTCCTTTCTCTGTACCATTATTTGTGTCACAGGGTCATGCACAACCTGTTAAAAACTGCTCAACAGTTTCTGTTTCAATGGCAATCAATCAGCAGAATGTCAAATCTTTAGCAGTTTCTTCATCTTATCAGGTCACCGGAGAAACTACTCATTTCGGACTCTTTTCACCAAAAGGACCCTTGTTTGGATTGCAAGCAACATAATTAAGGTTGACAATAAGCCAACTTTAAGGCGTGAGCCCAAGTCAGAAAAAGATTCAAGTAGATATGAGCCTGAATTTGAGCTTGAATTCATTCAAAGCATAATTTTGTTCCTTAATTCATGATTGATCGGTCTAAAAAGGAATTTATCAAGTTTAAGTCATGACTTTACCAAATCAGTGTATTGACTTCGAATCAACTTAAGTTCGTCGTCAAAGTATTGGGTTTGGCGTCAGATGACTGAACATAAACAACAAAAAGTAAACCAAAGACTATAATAAGTTTCTTCACAACGACCGATGACTGAAAAGGTTGTTCAAAGTTCAAACCTCGATTCCTGGAAATGTTATTAAAAAGAAGATTATTAGGCAAGACACTCATGTGTTTAACAAAGATTAAAAAAAATCAGGGGAAAGTAATCAGAAACTTCAATGCATAAAAAGTCACAATCTTTTATTATTATTAAAAGATTACAATTTTTATAAAATAATCAATTTTTATAGATTAAAATAAATCAGTTCTTTTTATTATAATTTTTTAAGTTAAATTTTATTTTTTAATAAATAAAGATAAACTTTTTTCTAATTTTATTTAATATTTATTATATACCAATTATTTTTATATATCGAACCTTTCTTTTAGTTAATCATATAAATACTCCCATGTTTGGAGTCGTTACACTGAAGTCAAAAAATGGTTTTTTTAATAATAATATTATTATTATATAAAAATTGGTAGTTTTGATGCGAATTACCGCGTGTTTTCGTTGAAGCCATTAAGAAGAAGACGTGTCGGAGCTGAGAACAAGAATCTTAACAGCAATATTTTATATTTTCAACACGACATACGACAACATTGGAAAAACAAAGTGAACGGTCGGAAGCTTCGTGACCACAGAAAGCAAATTCATGCGAAGCCTACGTCTTACACATTACTTTTCTTTATATATATATATATATATATAATTGACGTAGACTCGTATTAAATTATCGAATACACGTAATAATTTATATATTTATAATTTAAATAAATTATTTAACAAATTAATAATTTAAAATTAAACAATATGCTCGTAATATTTATAAGATCTCACATGTTTATTAAAAAAAATAAAGCATAAACTTGCATTGAAATTTGTAAATTAACTCACATGTTTATTAAAAAAAATAAAGCATAAACTTGCATTGAAATTTGTAAATTAACTCGAACTAAAAACTAAATAATATATTCAACTCAAGTGCTAATTATAAGTTTATTGATAATGAACCAGGATTAAGACTAAATAATAAATTAGTTCAATTTAATTTTTATACTTAAATTTGAATCAATTTAAACTTAATTTTTAATAAAAACTAATTTATTTAAAAAATTAAAATAAATTGCAATTTTTCTCTACGAAGACTCAAAACTTTGAACTTCTTAATTTTGAAAGCGACAACCTTGTCGGCTTACCTCACATGCATGCAAGAACAAAAGGGCTCCCTTTGTCAATCCATCTCACCTACTTCCTATTAATTATTTATTAACCTTTCTCTAAACAAGGGTCAAATTCAGAATCTGCTCTTTAATAATAATAATAATAATAATGTATAATTATTATTGTTTTAATATCTTCTTAATAAGTAAGCATATCTCTTTAAATAATATAATATATCACAAACTTAAATGCACATGTATCAGTTAAAATCTAAAAAAATATAATAACATATATTTTTGGCTTATATTACCATAATTATATCCTTAAGCAACATATCTATTAGATATGGATAAGACTATGTGCTATTGAATTTTTCTAAACCCAGTACTTCACCGAAACTTCAACTGAGTATTGACGATAATGATTACATAATTATATCTTAAAACGGAACTTAAATCATATAATATATCCAAATTATTTTTTAATAAGAGTTATATCATTCATTTATGTGGTTGGTTTTGTAGATTCCACAATACAAATGAACATAGAAAAGTATGAAAGTTCGTTGAAATTCTTGATCTTAAATTTGTCAGCAAACTAGTAAAATACTTACTACTTACATGCATTATTAAATATTAAAAAATTAATATTATATAATTTATTCTTCCTTCTCCTATATGTATATATATACACACACTAAACCTTGTACTCTCCGTGCACCATTCTCTATTTTCTCTTATATTCAGTTTGGGAGGTGAGGTTCGAGCTGTTGTTATTCAACGTTAATCGATCGAAGACTCTCTCGACAAGAACGAACGAACTCGAACTGGTAAATTTTTACTTCTTTAGATTCGATTCGGACATTGCATGCTCTATCTCTGCCTCTGTACATGTTTCTCTTCTTTTCTTTTAAATTTTTCGAGTTATGATCAATGGGTGAACTGACCAACGAATTAAGACGAGAAACATCTGCTTTAGTTTGATTAGTTCGAACGTTGTACGGCGTTTAATGTTGTGTATACCTTCGACGATGTTCGGTCAGTGTTGTCTTAGGAAGTTCTCAGTCCCGAAACATAAAACGACGTTCTTACCAAAACAAAAAAAAAACAGTTGGGAACCTGGAGTCGGTTTTTCTTGAAAGATCCATCGTCCCTCCTGCACCTTTACGTGAAACAACGCCTCACGTTTGTGGTCTATAAATCCTCTGTTCAAACCTATGTAAGATTTTTAATTAATTATTTAATATTTAGTAACGATGAACCGCCGACCACGTAGAGAAAAGCGTAAGTATTGGTCCCCACGAGCTGACTGGGCTTGAAATGGACACATCCGGTCCGGGCCATTCCACAAAACTACCAAGTAAGTTTGATGAAAGCTCGCCGTTTCCCAACACGTTTCGTGGGATATGCCACGTGTAGGGTGAGGATACTTAGGAACCACCGACCTTTGTCTTCTTTTAGTTACAGAAGACAAGGTCAGGCAGTTATGGAATCTGAGAGTGGGGTCCTCATTAGGTCCGAGAACAAGACTTTTACCGAATTAACTGCTAATTAGGTACTTTTAGATGCTTTAGTAACAATGAGATTTTCGGTAATATGCATTTTTTTGTTTAATTTTCTACCTATTATTCTACTTTTATAGGTAATCAGTCTATCTCTACATTGTTTTTTTTTATCGTTTAACTAATGCTTTATTTTCAATGTCTTTACTATCCTAAACTAGAATAGTATTAAAAAATTTATAAAAGAAATTTTCAAAAATATTTATTTTAGTTGAGTCTATATGAGTAATTTAATCAAGTGATAATTGCAAAATTGTAATAATTTTTAATATTATAAGTTTTTTTAAATAATTCATAATGACAAAATATTTTTAAAATAAGTGAAATTATGAGATTTTTCGGTATTATATATTTTTGTTTTAATTTTTAATTACTTTTACCCCTTTTCCTAGCTATTATTCTATTTTTATAGTTTTTACTAGTTGATCTTTGTAGTTTTTTCTTTATAGTTTAATTAATAATATTTATTTGCATGTTCTTTAGCATATCTGACTCAATTTAATTTGTTCAAATAAAGTTTGAGAGTTGAGTTGAATTATTATATTAATAATATTTGATTAGTTCACGACTTATATTTGTATCGTGCATATTTTGTTATTATTTTAAATAATATTTATTTTAAATACAAGACGTAGAATAAGCTGATTTTGTTAGTTAGAAGACAAATGGTTTTTATTTATTTGTTCTTTTTCGCCTTCCCCTCTTAACTTAACTTCGAAGGAAGGGTAGTTATTCTAGTTAATTCTGGTCTGAAACCATTGAAAAAACTAACACCTGTTCCATGTGAAACCAAGACTACAAGCCACCACCCATTTATACCTATTTAAATCCCCTATTTCTTGTCTCTGGATTCTGGAATATCAAAGACTTAACGATTAGTTGGTTAAGTCAGTTTGCAGGTGAGAATCCAACCACTGATGAACCTAAAGGACCAGTTATTAGGTAGCCCCACGAGATGTGACATGTTTGTTTTTTTCAAAAATATTTTTATGTCATTTTCATTGCCATTTCGTTGTAGTTTCAAGTCGTAACTTCCCGTTCTTTTAAAAGACTTTTGGTACTTCGTCCTACGTGTGTAACTGTGTCCTGTTCTGATAACCCTGTCCAAACGTGTCAAACTTGGAAGGAGAAGTTCACAAAGCTTTTGGATTGACCATTTTCCTGTTGACACGTAAAATTGGTCTTTTACTGTGCGTGCCTTCCTTTCATCTGTTTCGATTTCACGATGTCTACACTTTTGGTTCTGTTTCTTTTTCCAGTTCTGATCTAACAAAACTATGTTGGGCGTATTATTAGAGCTTATGGTACAGACACTTGTCACCTTCTTGTTATGTCTTGTACCCTTCCCTTTAGCTGCTGGTCTTGACTTTGGTACTCGGTAGCTTTGGTTCACAGTGGCCGTCGTAGTTTTCTTGAAAGTTGTTTGGCTTCTGTGTCGGCTGACAATAATTCGGATTCATTGTTATAAGAAGCTTTTTCTCGATTAATCAGTTTCGGATTCACAGTTTTTCAAAACTGTTGTTTTGTTTTTTCCTAATCTTATATTAAACATTAGGTTGTCTGATAAGTACGTGTTATGAAAGTTAAGACATGCACCTCTAAGTTAACTACAGACATAACGTATTGCTTTTCAGTTCGTACTAGGCTTGGCATGTCATTCTCATAGGACTTCGGACAGGCATAGGTAAGACATGTAGGAATATATTATTTGCAAGATGCTTTATGACTAATATTTTGTAGTTGTTATTGATCAATTTTATTATTTATTCCAACATGTTAATATAATAAAAAATATTTTTTTCATTTAATAAGATTGGCCACTGATTATCATCAATAATTGATCATATAATTGAAAACCTCCTATTTGATTTAAGAAATTAAAAAAATTATTTCCGAATTATTTTGAAGATGGTTACTCAAATATTATTTTACGAAGTTGAGGTTAAAGATGAAGTTTGGGATGAGGTTAGGTGGTAGTTAAAGTGGTTCCCTTTATTACCGACAAAAACCTTGTGTTTCTCGTCGAGTTTTGTTTGAATATCTGAATGAACAGCCAATATATCAGCTGAATCAGATCGCTTTTTACATTGGACAGACATGAACAGTCGTCCCGTTTCACTTATTCTTTGATCACTTAGAAAACTTACCGAGAAGTCATTGTTACGCTACACCAACAACATCTGTTATCACTCTACTTTTTGTCATGTAAGGACTTTGATCAACGTCAGTTGGATCAACTCTACTTCTCTTAATTCGTCCCATCCGATGTTTGGCAGTAGGAAATATAAAATTGTCAGTGTTCTCGAGGAATAAACATATTTAAAGTCACCTTCAACCAAAATCTGACGAGGCAGGACAATGACATAAAATAGTTCTGATAGCTCTCTCGTACTGGACAACTCTGGATTTTCACAATCTTTCGCTTTTGTGTTTTCATGGAGTTTTTATCTATTACAAATCCACGCCTTTTTGTAAGAGTAAAGAAAAAAGCCTTAAAAATTTAAAGACCGATAATTGATCAAGAAAAATATAACTTTATTAAAAGTTACCGAAAATAAGACTCTTATACAAAAATTTAACGTGCTGAGATTTTGATAAAGAATCTCGTACAGAAGGTCTTTTTATTTATATTAATTAATTAATTAATTATTATTATTTTTTATTGTATATTTATTTCATTTTTAAAAATTATCATTATTTTATTATTTTAATATGTATATACATTTTTTTTAGAGGTGAGTTAATCGAAAATAACTTGTTTATTAATTAAGGGTAAGGATGTGTATTACTGAACTTTTCAAACTTTAGCGTATTAATAAGATATTCAATGAATTATTGTTGTCGTTGACAAAGAAAGCAAAATTTAAAACTACACTCCAAACTCGTATCTATAAATGTCATTCTCCTTAACTGCCGCTACATGGTTGCTCACTAAGTTTGTGTCCTAGACTATTTCAGGTTCTCAGTGAATTACCAGAAACTAGTCTTTTTATAAGTTCATAACAGTTTTTCCATGTTCTTGGGTTGAATTCTGAGTGAGTGTTTGATCTGATCTTTTAGGTGCATAAGAAAAGCAGCTGATCCTTTCCAAGATCTAGCTCACGTGACATTCATCAGGTAAAGCAAATGAACTTACATATGATTATGATTCTGAGTCTGTTGTTTCAAGATTATTTGATTACAACCTTAATCATCAATGCCAAGCATGTTGCTTCATGATGGTTTGATTTGTTTGTCAGATATGTTGAAGAAGAACTTGGTCAAGTTGAACCAGGCAATGGGGTTTCAGATATCATCTTCCAATAAGCGCTCTATAGGTTCTCTATTATCTGCCTCCGAGGGAGCTATTCCTATAGATGGAAACTACAATTCGTGGCTGGTAAGTTTTATGTAAGATTCTCGTCAATTCCTAGAAATTTGTGTTTTTTCTTATTAGAAATAATAAATTTAATTATTAAAAATAATGATAATCCTACTAAGATTAGTGAGAATATAAATGATTTATAAAATTAACCCTTTTAAAATTTAAAAATTAAATGTGTTTAATTACACATTATGTATAATTATAATTATTTAGTTAATAGAGTTATAGTTTTATATGTTTGAGTGGTGTAACTCTAAATACCTATAAATACTTTTTTATAATAGTTAGTTATTTTTTTGACAATTATATGTATTAATCACTAGAAATTTATGTTTCTAATAGGAAATAATAAATTAAACTTTAAAAATAAAGATAAGTATATATTATAATCGAGTTGAGTATATAAATAGTGACGAATTATAATCTTTTAAATATATGTGTTGAGTATAATAATAATCTTGAAATATAAGAGTTTTAAGTATAATTATTTAATTATCAGTATATATATAATTAGTTTTGTAGTATTATATATAAAGTGGTGTTATGTGGAACTAATTAGATGCTTATTATTTAGTAATCATTAATAATAAGATTGATCACTAAATAATGATGCATAATAATAAGAATAACCACTAAACCGCTTAGATATGGAATCTTAAAATACTCTTGTAAATTTAGTTTCTCAGTGTTCTTGCATGCAAAAGATTCACTGTTCGTCAATGTTCTTTCTACTTCACTGTTTAAATCAGCTAAAACCCTTTTGAAATCTCAGGTGGAACATCCTTCTGCGTTAAGCTTCTTTGATCAGATGATGAAAGAAGCCAGAGGGAAGAAGATCGTTGTGTTTTTAGATTACGACGGTACTCTCTCACCAATTGTAGATGATCCTGATCGTGCCTTCATGTCTGATGAGGTAAAAAAAAAAAAAAGATTATTACATATGTGATGTGTTCCTTCATTGTTGGAGAACACTTCTGTAACTGTACATTTCCATGCAGATGCGTGCAGCAGTACGTGAAATCGCCAAGTACTTTCCAACAGCTATCATCACTGGTCGGAGCAGGGACAAGGTAATGTCTGAATTTTGTGTTAGTAATCATGTTTTTCTTCGAAAAAAACAAAAAACAAAAAACTTGTGGTTTCTAGTACTAACTACCCCACTGTCGCCGGCAGGTTAAAGAGTTCGTACAGTTAAGTAATGTATATTATGCTGGAAGCCATGGAATGGACATTAAGGCACCTCTCAGGCCTGTCAGGTCCTGTGATGGCAAGTCCCATACAATAGCTCACGACAAGAAGGTACATGTTGTGTCTTATTTCCTTGGTTTCAGGAAGGGAAACATTGCTTGTCTGGTAGGTATTTTCTATGAATAAAACCATTGACGACAAGCTTTGTTCCCATCTTGTAGGGGACTGAAGTTGTGTTTCAACCTGCTAAGAACTTTTTGCCTGCAATTCAAAAGGTGAATCCAACTTTATGCAGAGTCTTTTTTTTTATTATTATTCTTCAGAACGGTTAGTAACCTTCATCTCTTTAGATCATAACTGAACTAGAAGAGAAAACCATGAAGATAAAAGGTGTGAGGATTGAAGACAATAGATTTTGCATATCTGTACACTTTCGACATGTACAAGAAGAGGTAAACTCATAGTTATCCTTAAAACTTGTTGTCTGTTAGTTTCGAAAAAAACGTAATATTTGGTTACTTTCAGGACCAGGAAATGCTGGAAGACAAGGTGAAGTCCATACTGGAACATTATCCAGAGTTCCACTTATGTTGGGGTAAAAAGGTTAGGATCCAAACCCAAAATCTTTCATCCTAGGACGTGACGATAAAATTCAAGATTGTGCCTTAACGAAAATGCTTGTCTGAATTTTTTTAAAAAAAATATAGGTTATGGAAATTCGACCAACAATAGAGTGGGACAAAGGGCATGCGTTGGAATACTTGCTCGACACTGTGGGATTAAGTACCTCCAACAATGTGGTTCCTGTGTATATTGGAGATGATCGGACCGACGAGGATGCTTTTAAGGTACACTAACACAGAAGAAGTTAAAACTACCGACAAAATGGAATACAGTTCTTGTGATAAGTTTTGAGTTTCTGTGTCGTCACTGGCTAATCATCATCAACACAACACTTACTAATACGTCTTAGAACAAATACTAACGTGTGAACTTGGCAACACGAACATGTTTCTGTGGCAGAATCGAGAGTTTTGTGTGTTCTTACCATATGCAAATGTTTTTTTCTTCTTGTTCTTGTCTCAGGTAATTCGAAGGAGAGGTCAAGGATATGCAATAGTGGTATCTAACGTTCCAAAAGACACGAAAGCTTCCTACTCTCTCTACGACCCATCAGAGGTCTTGGCGTTCCTTTTACGCCTGGCAAGATGGAGAAAGTCATCGAGTTCAAGTAGACCACAGGCTCAGATCTGGGGCATAGGTGACTAGCAACCATGGATGGTTTTGGATAAACCATGGTTGACCTGAATAAAGAGATGCTTATTCACAGACAAACCCAGAGAGGATACGAGTTTTTAAGTTACTCTGGTGGTTTTAAAGTTTCCTGTAATTTATAATTTATATAATCTATATATATATATATTATTTATCTTATGTCTGCCTTGAAGCTTGTAAATTTGGTTTCCAAGCTTGAAACAAGTGGCCTGTAATTAGTGACTACTGCCTTTGTAATCTTCTGTTAGTTACAATTGCAGGCACTTTAGTGCTGAAAATTTAAGAGTTAAACCCCAACCTCACTGGTTTCATTCTAGCAAATGATGCATTTGGATACTTGTTTGCAGGATTGATAAGTATTCTCAAGTTAGAAATTTCTTTTATTTTCCACGTTTATATATACAAAGAATCAAAAGTGGAAAAGGCCAATAATGTATCCGATCTTCAACCTATTGTGAAGCTTTTAAGAGGGTGTCAATCACTTTCTGTGAAAAGACAAGACAGTTTGAAAAATCTAAGCATATCCAACGATGCTTGAATCGATTTAAGGTTACTAGACAAAGTTTAACTGTTCTGAGAAGATTTCCTGATCACACAAACCAAGGGAAGATTATAAAAATTTTGGCCTCTTCAGGTCAGATTCTTTACAGGTTCCTTAGCATTGAGGACCTGCAATTTAACCACTGGAAGAGACTAGCTCGAAACCCTTTTCGGTATAAAAACCAGCTGAAGCATTGCCAGGGGACAAACAACGAAATTCTGGTGACTAACTGCAATAAACAGTTCAAGATTCAGTAGTCCAAAAACTACCTATTGAGAGCTTGCATGAACTGAGAAGAATCTTGGAAGCTCTCTTTGGATGATGTTTGAACTACTGAGCCGTGACTTGTTTATCGCAGTTTATACCCTTCCTCTCCTAAACATTAAAAAAACGATACATACTCTTACAGTAATGTTATCTTCTTCATCAACTCCACCAATGTATACATATAGCCCCTGTAAGTTTACGCATCAGTCCACAACATTGGTCCTTCACCTTATCTAGTTAGTTGAAAGAGTGTGGGTGTCAGTTTTGTCTTTCAGGGAAAGAAAGAAGGTATCATACATTTAGTGCAGATAGGAAACAGGAACAGGTTGGTATCACACATTTAGTGCAGATAGGAAACAGGAACAGGTTGGTATCACACATTTAGTGCAGATAGGAAACAGTAACAGGCATATCATGCATTTAGTGCAGACAGGGAAGAAAGCAACAGGTGTATCATGCATTTAGCGCGGATAGTTAAGAAAGTAAAAGCTTATATATTTAGTGCAGATAGTTAAGAAAGCAAAAGCTTATATATTCTTTTGTGTATTAATATTCTGGGATCTGGGATTTTGAAGGTTTAATGAAAGAACGAGTCTATCTCAGTTATCAACATGGTCATAACAGAAATGGCATACGAGTGTTTCACTAGTGTTTCAATGATTCAAAGTTCCAATAACACCACTTTTCTAATTCCATTTTCTTTGTTCTTCTCCCTCCCATTCCGTGCAAGCAAGTGCTATGACCTGTCTTCTTCGTGTAAAGTTACTTTTATGTCGTGTTCTTCTACAGATTTTAGATCAATTAGAGGTTTTCAACATGTCTTTCATTAACTTTCACAAGGGTGATCAAGAATAAAGGCGCAGAGCAATTTTCATGTGCTCCATAACACATGAAAAGTGCTCCGTGCTTTTGTTCTTATCACTTTTGAAAATTGATCTGTAACCCAATGAGAAGTGAATCAGTATAAGATGCTTTGAACTCATCAAATGGAACAGCAAAATTGTATGGTCATTATGCTTGTTAGATCAATGTTCTACAGAAAAGGAGAGGGCACTAGAAAAGATAATAAATAATCTCCTGTACTCTGCTTCTAATTCACTGTACAGCATCTCCTCGTTATAAGTTATTTGACACGAGTGGATTAGGCCAACACAAAGTCCCCTTCCTCCTGCAGTTCTTCTTCTTGCTCAGGCAGCTGCCCTTGCCGGAAAGGGCGTAAAATACGCTTAATCTCTTCCGAACTGAGTGTTTCACATTCCAAGAGTGCATTGGCTAAAGCATGCAATGCTTTCTCATGCTGTAAAAGAACAAAATTCCCCAAGAGCCCAAGAGCAAGTGAAGAAGAAAGTCAAGTGATTTCAAGAATCTTCAAGGGGATATAACAGAAATCTTCATGTCTTTGCTTAAAACAACACCAGATATCAAACTTGTTCTACTCAATCATCTAGACTAAGCTCATAGGAAAATCTCAAAAGATTCTGACGAACATTGATCTTCTACAAGAACATTTAAATCCTGTGTCTTTCTATGTAAATTCTGGATGCCATTCAAAAACGGAGCTGAGTTTCTACAGAGTTAAATCATGTGAGCTCAAAAACCTTTGAAAAAGCTAAACCTGGCTGATGCATTTATCAACGTATGTTCAAATGGTAGTGCATATTCATAAAGCAAATGCCAAACAGGTTAATCGGTACCAACCTTCTTCAAAAGAAATTTTACACGATCATATGCTTCTCTAAGGATTTTCACCACCTTCAGGAAAAAAGCAGACAAATTTCAAATTTGCAAAGGAATTATCACCCTTATGCTACATGGGAAAAAGAAAAAAAAACTCAAAATACTTACTTCTGCATCAATTTGCGATTGCATTTCTGAACTTGATCGCTCTTTTATATGAACGGGTCCAATTGAATCACTCATACCACAATTTGACACCTTCGGAAAGATAAATCAAAGCAGAACACAATTGAATATCTGGTTACCGCTTCATTCCATAATGTTGGAGATCAACAATGCAAAGAATTGGATAAATAATTTAACTGGATAACATAGGATATATGACAGGACCGAACTTCTATGCCTATTACTAACCATGTAATGGGCAAGCTCTGTAGCTGTGTGAAGATCACTACTTGCTCCAGTAGTAATGTGATCCTGACCAAAAACAAGTTCTTCAGCTGCTCTACCTCCCATGCAAACATCAAGACGTGCTAACAACTGCTTCTTGCTAACCGATGTCTCGTCACTTGAGGGAAGCTGGGTGACCATTCCCAAAGCAGATCCACGGGGCATAATAGTTGCTTTGTGAATTGGATGTGCACCCTCAGTATTTAAAGCTACAATAGCATGACCGCTCTCGTGATATGCAGTCAGCTGAAAAGAAAAGCCACAATGTCACAAACTAGAAGATTGACTTGAATACATCATTCTAGGAAGCCAACATGGTTAACAAGATTGACTTGAATACATCATTCTGGGAAGCCAACATGGTTAACATCAAGGACAATGGTAAGATTGGTTATTCTATATGATTATAGTAAGCTCAATTCCAGCTATTATACTTATATAAGATCATATTATTCACACCAAGAATAGCACTTATCCAAACCCTGTTCAGCTGGATCAAGTACAATACCTTCTTTGACTCTTCAGATAAGAACATTGTTTTCCGCTCAGTGCCCATAATGATCCTATCTTTTGCAAATTCCAATTGTGCTGCAGTTAACTTCTCTGCACCTTCAACAGCAGCTTTAATGGCAGCAATGTTTACTAAATTTGCAAGATCTGTTTTCAAGAAAGAATACGAAATGAAGAGGTTCTAATAATCTTGAGCAGTAAACGAGAGGGCACAGAATAATCAACTATCAATTTCAACAAAAGAATAGAGAATTAAATAAAGATTAACCTGCTCCATTGAAGCCAGGGGTGCCACGGGCAATCGATCTTACATCAATATCATCAGCCAATGGTTTGTCTTGCAAATAAAGCTCTAAAATCTCTTGTCGACCCCGTACATCAGGATTGGGAACAACAATCTGCAGCATCCAAAGATCAACTTCAACATCCAAAAGATATGAAGATATGCAAGACCAGGAGTTTTTCTTCTGGTTGCTCATGAAATGAGCTCAAAATACAAAACTGAATCTGTTAAATAAAATCATACAATAAGGCAGATCCAATGAGATAATCTAGCTCAAGAATTCCAAAAGCAGACGTTTGAAGTTTCAGTAAAAGATTTCACTTTAGAGTTGCTTATAAAGTTATTTCCAAGAGAACGAAGGAAAATCAGTAGCTTACATGTCTGTCAAATCTACCAGGCCTTGTCAAAGCTGGATCAAGGATGTCAGGTAAATTCGTTGCAGCCATTAATATGATTCCCTGAAGTTAATTTTGTAAATTTAGAGATCCAGGAGGAAACTTCTTGATACAAAACTAGTATAGTTAATGGGTACCTCATTCTGTTCAAAACCATCCATTTCAACAAGTAGCTGATGTAATGTCTTCTTTGTATGGCCTTCCCATTGTTTTCTTGTTGAGCCAACAGCATCAATTTCATCAATAAAGATGATGCATGGAGCCTATGATAATTAACTAAAATTGTCAGCCGTATTATTGGGGTGGCATCAATAAAGCTTGTAGCTTTATGGACCGTAGAATATGACTATCAGTAATCAAGTATAAGAAACCTTTTTCTTGGCTGCTTGAAATAAAGATCTTACACGACGAGCACCAACTCCAACAAACCTACCACAAAATGAACAAAGGAAACTTAAAACATCTTCAAAACAGCAAATATTGCTTAACTAACATCTTCAGACCATCAGTTCCAAGTGAGAGAGAGATACTTTTCTGCAGTAGCACTTGCAGCCTACATCCCAATAGACTAGTGCTACAAATAAAAGAAGTATGTTAAAAGTGACATGACGTAGAGTTGGGTTTTAGAGAAACAACATCTATTGCCAACTTGTTACTCCATGAAAAGGGAGGACCTAGAAAAATAACTAGGCCTTATTATCACTAAGCAGCAGCAATTGATTCTCTTACATTTCCTCAAATTCAGATCCCGCTCTATAGAAAAAGGGCACTCCTGCTTCTCCAGCAATAGCCTGAACGTTCCAGAAATCATTGCCATTCACCAACATGCATGTAGATGAAGAATATACGTCAAAAGTAACCACATGTGTTGAGGAAACGAAAAGGTGGAATGTTCGAACAATACATCAAGAGGTATGGATACATGAGAAGACGGAGCAAATTTATTGAACTAGGGCATGGAAATAACGGAACAATGAACTTGCTCTAACAAAACAAAGGAAGCAGGTCACCGACAAGATAGTTGGAATCCCAAAAGCACATTATGTAAAACATGCTTAATATTAAATGGTATAAAGGTCAGAGCCATATTTCAATTCTTAAGATGTGCAAAAGCTCAAAAAATGGAGTTTTACTTGGTTGTGAACCTTCAAGGTGCATTAAGTTCTGATCAGTCAAACACGACTTTTGGTTGAGAATTTTCTCTAATAAAACAGAGAAAATGCATTACCTTGGCAAGTAAAGTCTTTCCTGTACCAGGTGCTCCTGTCAAGAGAATACCCTGTATAGTAGTATAAAAGTTACAGAACAAGCAAACAATAGATAAACAACAAAATAACTAACTAGTAGTTAAAGCATTCTCTAGCTTGTGAATGGATTAATTATGCTTCAACTGAGCTGCCAGCACCAAAGCAGAGGGGTGAAAATCAAACTAACCAATGGTATAAATGGAAAAAGGATCATCTATGCATCATGTTAGCCCATTGAGGCATGCCACTAAATTTGCACAAAGTATTCAGAAAGGTTGCCACCACAAGTTTAAAACGATGCTTAAAAGAACCTGAAACCATTTATCAACCTGGAATTGATAGCCAAATCTTACCCCATTACCAACCTGCTGAGCAGTTTTACACTCGAAATGGTACAGTATGGGTATGATAATCTTTGTAATCAATTACCAGATTCTCCCAAAGGAATCCACAAGATAGATGCTAATTTTGTTCAAAAGGGAATGTAGAAATAACATTTTCTTCTTCCATGTCTTCAGCAAATAAATGGACTGCACAAACCTTTGGCAACTTCCCCCCAAGGCGAGTAAATTTTGATGGATTTCTCAGGTACTCCACCACTTCCTCAAGTTCTTGTTTTGCATCATCACACCCTTTGACATCCTTAAACGTTTTGACATTCTGCAAGGGGTAAAAAAACTCAGAGAGAATAAAACAAACCACGTAACCAACTACACAGATAGTGTAGAGCAAGACACAAAACTGTGGAGGATGATATCCATTAAGTCGAGGAAAAGACCACAATCATGAGGTGCTATGTTCAACTGAAACTCCCTTTTTTGTTCCTCTTGTTCTAATTTTCTCTTTAATAAAGTATTTTCCAACTTTCACATTGGTCAATCCAGTACAGTAAAACACATACCAACTCAAAACTACTGACAGAAGAATCTGAAGAAACTAGAAATATTCAGAGTACAATAGTGTGACTTACTTTCTCGGGCATAACTTCTCTATTCAACTCCTTAGGTGAGTAAGAAGAACCTGAACCGACACCAGAAGTTCCAATACCACCTAGGCTCCCTATATACTTTTGAAGAAAAGCAGCTCCCAGTAACCTGAAAATCAACTTCTACACATAAGCAAATTGGCAACAAAAATTTAATCATAAAGAAAAGAACTGAAGAACAGAAAGACAACAACCCATACCAAAGTAATCCAACAGCAACAGTAAACAAGATAGTCGACATAAGCTCATGAGCGAATCGTGACTTGCTTGACACTTTCTTGTCAACCTTCCGTAAGAATAACATCAAACAATGCCAAAACAGAGCATTCAAACTCTTGAATTAAGGAACTAAACTATGTAATATCTATAGAAATCTCACCATCACCACATGCAATGGTTGCTTCTCAGACACTCCAGGGTTGCGAAAGGGCTCATCCGAATTCCCTGAAGCTCGTTGCTTCAATTCTTGCAACAATGAAGGAAAAGTTGAAGGTTTTCCTGAATGTTGATCAGGAAGATAATCTGCAATAGCATTGGTAACAACAAGAGCTCGAAGATACTCCACGACTCCACCGCTATCGACTGTGTGTTCTCTTCTCTCAAACCTCCTAATCACATGCTCAGGACTAGCCAACAATTTCACTTTTTTTCAATTACCAATTCATTTTCATTGTTAATTCTATCAGAAGGCTAGTAGAAAGTAGAATAACAGTAAGAGACCTGTGTTTATTGAGCTCAACCAAGAGAGCTGTCTGCTTGAGGGGGTCCTTAGGATTGGCGTCCGCCTCCGCCATCAGACGGTCCAGACGCTTTTTCTCTTGGCGCCAGAGCGGCCACCAGCTCAACCAATCAGAACTCAACACTTCATCCACGGGTCTCCTAGTGGTGGCCCACAACCCCGTCAAGAACACAAGTAACGGCAGTTTCCGATTAACTCCGTCACTCTCCGACAGCTCCACCTCGACTTTGGGCTCCTCCTCCTCGGAAACCGAAGCAGGCAAGTGATCGAGCTTGGAAACATCGGAATTGGAACTGGAAACGACATTGCTGTCCGGGTGCAACGCAGACCAAACCAAGGGAAAATCAGATTTGAGAGAAGTGAAGAAACAAAGTTGAGATAAAGAATGAGAGTAGTGGTGGCGGCGGCGGAATAGTCGAGAAGGAGGTTTACAGAGAAGAGAAGCTTGTAGAGTAACAATGGCCATTGATACTAACAAATCAAAACCAAACTCTCTTATCTCTCACTCTCTCGGTATCAGGTGCGTTTGCTTGAGGAGAGGAGGAGAAGAAGAGGGATTGGTCGAGAACCACAAGAATGGAGTAAGAAGAAAAGTATTAGAGAACAGTAATCTTATCATCATGGAAACTGGCGCCCCAGTTCCTTGCTTCCTCATTGGTGTTACATCCTAAGACACTTTATACCTAAACCCACATCAAAGTTCGTACTTTTTTGGAGCTTTCCGTTTCCATTTTACTTCCAACATCCTTAACTTTATCGAATCTGAAGTCAACTTTAGTTTCTTTGTTCTTTCCGAAAGAGGAAAGTTACGTGAAGAACATAAAGAAGACTCAGTACCTACACTACCATGAACGTTCCTAAAGAGCATTTCAGATTCTAAAGGAGAAAGTAGACATAAAGAGAAGAAACATAGCTCATGTATTATCAGCTGAAAGGCAGAAGCTTTCCCTGTCCAAGGGTAAAGTTAAACACTCTTGGCCGATTTCACAGAAACAACAAACACTAGTATTTTCACAATCCAAACATAATGTCTATATTCAAATACTTCACAATATCTAGGAAATCATAATTCGATAGCTGGGCAGAGGAAAGCTGCTCGAATCGAAATATTTGCATGACAAGACCTCAGAAAATTTGAGAGAGAAGATAATATTCAAATTGTCAGATTTCTGCTGGTACAATATTCCAGGGAGAAGCTCTCTCCAAGTTGTTCATCCCAACATTTGCACGTCATTAGGTCAACACGACTAAAGTTGCAATACCGCAAGTGCTATTGCATCCAGTTAGGTCTGTACGGTGGCATTGCGGCTGGGTGTTGTGGGCCAGAGTGAGGAGTCATTTGCATCATTCGATGCCCCATTTGTTGTGGAATATTTCCAGAAAGCATGTAAGGATGGCCGTTCATCGGTGTCGACATAGAATTAGGTCCCGTGGACCATCCAGCAGAAGGTGGTGGCATTGCTGGATGCTCAGTGGTTGGGGCAAAGTGAGTTCCTCTGTATGGATGAGGAAGGCCAAATTGTTGAACCGGCTGGGGCCCCAGAACTGGAGGCTGAGGGTTCAACATGGCAGGGTTCGGGATTGTATAGTCTCTGCTCCGATCATTATTGACCTGTAATCATTATAGCAAGCTCAAATAAATGATGTTCTGAGGAACTTCTGGATCCCATATAGATCAACAAAGAATAGAATATCCAAAATAGATTTCACCCCAGGATCTTCAATAAATCAGCCGATCAATAGGCAATTCCTTCTTTCACTTAATAAGACAATTTGTTGGCACCTTATGCACAAATAGTAACTGATTTAAAAAAGATATAGTTGCATACCTTTATGCTAAGATCGTTGTGACGAGAGTATGATATATGAAGTTTGCAAAACCCTCCATCGTAGATGCAGTGACCTTCCAATGCTTCCTTGGCAACATTAGCCATCTGAACATCTTCAGGCAACTGAACAGTCAACACCTCAATTTCATAGCTAAAGGAACACATTACTAGATTTGTCAGATTTATTAAATCTATCATTTCTAACCTCAAGTCTTACATGCTTAACTATCATTCTGGAAGAACAATTGTGGGAATAAAGCTAGACTTCTCTTACCGTTTCATATGCTATTACTCAAGTTTAAGTCACCTTGTTAAACCTTTTCTACCTAAATTCTGCTAATTCTACTACAGGCATACATTGACGTGACACAACAAAAAAGTAAGAATGTTGTAATCCTTCTCCAAAAACAGACCTGAGGTGTGCCACACGTATAGAGAGACATCTAGAATTTAAAATGAATCTTGGGGAGCTAGTAATGGCAATACGCTAAGGTATTAGCAAATTTGAAGAAGAATCATTGTTTTAGCTTAAAATCAGAGGCAATGGTACATACCAGGGTATTGAATTAAAGCCTGAAGACCACCATTCTTATCAAACATGGCAATCTTCTGAACCGGTCCATACGCAGAAAAAACCTAGCATTGCATTCAGGATTTAAGAAAACGTATTAACAAAAGCACAGCCAACAAGCTATTTCAGTTAAGTTAGTATTGATGTGAATACCATGTGTAAAGCATCCAAAGTGACAGCATATTGCATGTTCTCAATTGATGCAAGAAGAACATTACTCTCAGGTTCTAGTTTCTTTCCATCAGCACCAACATTCACCTACAACGAGGGTAAATAAATTCTACCAGGATGAGCCAATAGACTGGGAATTGAATGAATAGAAGACCCTTAGGCCTAAAAACAAATACAGGAAGACCAATTTAAATCCTGCAAACATATTACACAATCAAAAAGTCAATCATGAATAACTAAAAAGGGCTGTCACCAGTTTTAACGTGATAAAGACTTGTTAGGCCTGCGACATCTTTTAACATGCCAAAGATTTGTCTTAGAGCCTTACCAGACCACTTCCATCCATAGCTGATGGAGCAACAGGAAGGTTTGGGTTGGTGTAGTCCCTGTTTTAGGAAAAAATTGAGTTAGACTAGAGGAAATATGTGAGCACCTTCTTAGAGAACAACTCTGGCAAATTAAACAGCAGAAATCAAAGACAAATGCCCAATGGATAGCAGAAGCAGAACTAGACTAGCAATAAACCAACACAGGAAGAGAAACAAATACACAAAAAAAAAAAAATGACTCCTGTTACAGAAAATAGTAGCCGTAACATAGCCGTAACATAGCTTATACTAGCTGTAACATAGCTTGTAGAGACAGCCG
>JAOQMM010000041.1:2061-29052 GCA_027563515.1 Erythroxylum platyclados | reverse complement strand
AATCTTAAAATTTTCAATTTCTCAAATTTTATATTGAGTTATATAATAAAAATAACTTTCTTTTCTTAAAAAAAAAACTCATATCCCAGAAATAATTTGGTTCCATGATCTTGATTGGACACTAGTGTTCATAGAAAAGTGGCAGAGCCAATAAGATCCGATGACTTGGATGATTAGATACACAAGTTGTGTTACGTTCTTGATTTCGATTGGTTGTCTCCTAGGTTTTTGAATGTCTTTTCCAACTCATACATTCTTCTTAATTACATTCTCGTTTAGATGAATCTAATTATAAAGAACACCAACTATTTCAGAATTTGGACTCAGATGAGCATGAAAATTAATCACATGCTGTGTCTGTTTTTTGAAAGCACAAGCATCGAATTCTGAGTGAACTAAAGCCATTAATGCAGAATTCTGCAACCAAAATTAGATTCTACATATTGTTAAAACTCCTAATTGTTAATGTTGCACATGTAATGGGTAACTTATGCTTTTTCAAGATTTCTAACTTTTAAAATTTTTAATTATGTAATAACAATAATTTGTTTAAGAAAGTACAAACATCCAATTCTAGTAAAAATGAAGACATTAATGGAGAATTTGCAAGCAAATTTTTTTTGGATCAAATAATTGAATTAAATTGTGCGAGAAACACACAATTGTTATTGTTTAAATCAATGATTAAAAAGATTATGCTGGTTTAACAGTAAAACTATTAAACTATCTAACTTTTTGGTTCGATTATTTTAATAACTCTTATTGTTAAAAATTGATTAGTTTCTTAATTAATATATCAATTTTATAAATTAATAAATTTTTATAAACGAAAAAATTATGTAATTTTTATTTAAAAATATTTTTTTAATTAAACTTTAAATTCATTTATAGTTAAGGACATTATCTTTCAATCATATTTTAAATTCTTTAATTTTATTTAATCTTTAGCTGATTTTATGACGATCTAATATTGATTAAATTTTTTAAACCTTAAATCTCTTGTCTTATCAGTTTAACTTCCGGTTTAATTTTTAAAATATTAATTTAAATAAGTAAAGAGTAAATTTTCGGGTACATAATAACATCATAGTCTTTTCTTTAAAATTATTCAAGATTTGTATTTTTAAATTTGTCAAAATTTTAATTATGTAATAAAAGTAATTAATTTTAAAACATATAAGCATCGAATTAACTATTAATGGTGAATTCTACAAACAAAAATTTCTAATTAAATTACTAAACTTAGATTCTGCAAATTGTTTAAATATAGTATTTTCTTTAAAATAATTCAAGATTTTTATTTGTCAAATTTAAATTATATAATAAAAATAATTTGTTTTTACAAAGCACAAGCATCGAATTCTGAGGGAAGGGAAGCCATTAATGGAGAATTCTGGAAGCAAAAATACGTTCAGATCAAATTTGTGGATTAGATTCTGCAAATGAGTTGCAAGTGGAAGATGAGGTTCCACTTAAACCCCACGTTTCATATTTTCTTGTGTGTCATCACCAACTTCAGCTGGGACATACAAAGCTTCATTTGAGTGCGTTCAGTTTCACCTTTCCCTTTTGCTGCTTTCTCCTACTTTGTCAAAGAACGCATTACAAAAAGAGTTGTATTGTACATCAATCTATACGTTGGAAGTTTATCTCATATTAGAAAAATATATAAAAATAAAGCAAGTTACATATAAAGAAAAGGTTATATAATTCATTATATTAAGATTTTAAATTAAAATATAACATTTTTTATTATACGTGAGCATACTTAAACTTATTTGAATTTGATTTAATTTTTCTGAAAACCCTTTTAAATTTTTTTATTATTATCAAAGTTAGATTAGTAAAGTCCAATATAGGGATTACAACTAGGCTTGGGCCTAGCCTGAAGTCAACAGGTCAGGTACAATAGACCGAGCCTCGAGTCAAGTTTTTTCCTAAGCCTAATCTCGAGACCTAACCCTTATAAATAAAATGACGTCGTTTTATATTTCTAATTTATAAAAAATAGTTTGGGCTAAGCCAAGTTAGGTTCATGGTCTAGTCGAGCTGCCTCACGCTAGTTCGAACTCAGGCTCGAGCCTATTGTCTCGAATCCGATCGGGCCTCAAGTTGGGCCCAGATCCCAGCATCAAGGGGTTAGGTTGGGCTCATGCCCAATTCATTTCAAATCATTGTCATCCCCTAGTCTGATGAATAGAGATTAATAAATTTGTATGAGATGAATAGTAATTCATAAAATGATTCAAACGAATTGAGGGAGGGTTAAATCAAAACGAACGGATTCAATTGTAAGAGAGAGATATTAAAAAAAAATTTAAAAAAATTTCACTTTTTGAGTTAAAATATGATATTCTATTTTTTCTTTTACATGATCTTACCCTTCACTGTAACTCAAGAATTTTTTTATCAAGAAAATTAAAAATCCGCTCAAAAAATAAGAAAAACTAATATAAAGGCTTATACAATCATTTCTATTTATTTATTTTCCTTTATTCTTATCTTTTAAGAAGCATATTTGACCAAGTAATGGGCCTGCTTACTTCATTTTAAGTCATTTCTAAACTAATCCAGAGCAGCACATAAGGGTGTGATGCCTTTTTCTTTAAATTTATAAGTTTTTACATTTATGATTTTAAAATATTAGACTAAAAATTAAAGTAATAAGATAAAATTTGAGATTTAAAAATGCAAACGGTATTAAATGTTTATAGCAAAATTGAATAAAATTAAAGAATTTAAAATCAAAGAAATTAAATTTTAATTTAAGAAACAAAACTGTTAAATAAAAACAAATGATTTATTTTAATTTATGAAAACTAATTTGATTACGAAAACTAAGACGTTAATTAATGAACTGAATATTTTTAATAACAAAGATTATTGAAATAAATTGAACAATAAAATTGACAGATTCAAAACTTTTACGATTGAATTTATCAAATCGTTTCTAGTTTTTAATTATTAGGTACACCAATCGGTTTCGTTACGATACATAGAAATAATTAATACATATATTTATAATTTTATAAAATGTCATTAAGACATCAAAAATCTAACAACAAAAGTGAGATTATAAAATTTAAACATTTTACATATCCCACTTCCACATTCTTAAATTTAATACACTACTTGATCTCAACAAGCTCTTCAGTTCTTGCCATTCACAGTTTGATCAACCGCAGGTTGCAACTGTACTTTATTCTTCTCTAAATCCCAGGTTTTGGGCTCTTCCATGATACCTCTTTTTCTATACATGAAGTACAACAAAAGCTGAAGGATTGCTAAGGGAGAACCAACGAAATTTGGTGACTGCAAACAACAAAGGATCGATCAGTTTCAAGTCAAAATATTGTATCAGAAGTGCTGGAAACTGATTCAGGAATGAAGGGTACAAACCGCAATGAACATGTCATGACTCAATAGTCCAAAGATCATCCAAAGAATGCTCGCAAGAAATGAGAAGAATGAGAGATGGAATGGCATGAACTCCACACTTTTTGTTTCAATCACTCTCTTCTGTAAAAAAAAAAAAAAAAAGCAAAATAGTTAAAGAGTAATCATGAATCTAGATGACTAGTTAGGAACCAACTACCTCGTATCCTGAAAAACAGTTCAGTTCCCGAGTTCGAGGAGGTTTTACACGGATATATAATTATTGTGTAATTAATATTATGTGTAGGGTGTATATATTTAGGAGATAATTAAGGAGATATTTTTGGTGGTAGTTTCCTAAGTTTGCTGAATGCTTCTCGTATATATTAAAGTTTAGATTCTAATGGTCAAAACGACGTTTTAACCATTAGAATAAAATTGCACAGAAGGTTTGAGGGGTATATGACCTAACAGACAGATTTTGACATGACAGATAGATTTTTAACTCACTCACCACGGCTACTAGTGGAGAGCCATACATGGCTGCAGCAACCACGAGCCCGAAGCATCCAACGAACAGCTTACGATGTGGTCGATCATGGAATCCGAATGTTGAAACTGCAGCAATCACAATGAACAACAGAATAACAGGTATAACCAGAACAGCAACCTTCACCTGAAACACAAAAACTAGTTTCATAATCCATGTATGTGGATCAAAGAGATGTGTTTCAGACAAGAACATGAAAGCTTGCCTTTGCTCTTCCTGACGCAAACCAAAAGTATATGACAATGAAGGAGGCCTCGAAAAGTATTCCCAAACCATTAATGGTGACCAGAGGGAAGTTTTCCCATTTGTAGCTTACCACAGGCATGCCATACCAAGTGTAGAGAAGACAATTCAGTAGTGTAATAACATAAGGAAGACATGAAAACTCCTCTGTACTTCTCTTCCTTACAACTCTTGTGAAGGTTAATCTGTAAACTCCAAGAAAACTGAATCAGGTGCTTTGAGCTTATCAAAACAATAGATTAAGTACAAGTAAACCTTACATGGGTGCAGAGAAAAGTGACAAGGAAGCTGCATTCCCTGCAAGAGCATGCAGATTTGATATGTTGAGGTTACTGTCAACCAATATTCATGTTGTTGGTCCTAATCCTAAGTTGTCAAGGACAAACTACTTACCCATGATCCCGAATGCTAGACGAAGAGCTCCCATTTCACAGGAACCTGAAAGTGAAAAATGGTCCCAATACTCTTCCGAATAACTACTTAAGCTAAGGACTTGTGTTGTGGACTGTTCAGCAGACTTCAAGTCTATATATATTGGTAGAGCTGATGAAAAAAAAACAAGAGAATATTACATAATTAAAAGAACTTAGCATATATAGATCATTCTCTTTTTTTATAATATACTTAATAAACTTGTGGATAATACAAAAGTTTAATGAATACGGTCCGAACTGTTACTGTAAATTCTCGTAATTATAATCACACTTTTGTAATTATACTCACAATTACATTATTTAAAACTTTAATCCTTATGTATAAACTATAATTTCTGCATAATTATGAAACATTCTGAAGAATTTGCAGTTTTTGTCTTGTGAGGGAAACATGAAGGTGAAGAAAGTGAGAGGAAATTAATGAGAAATTTCTGAAGAACCCTTTATTTTCAGTGATTGGATTGGACATTTGAGGACATAAATTAGCAAGTGGAAGATGCATAACAGAAGTTGCACTTACCAAATATATTCAGGTATCTTATGTGTAGCCTAGTCATGTTTAGGTGTAAAAACATCCTTATTGTTGTGTCTGTCATCATTGTAGTAGTGTGTTAAAATCGCATTACAAAAGGAGTTGCCTTTTTTGGTATATTTTTTTCTGTAAACTTTTCTTTGTTTTTTTTTTCCCTCACGAATCTTGTGCTTATGGAAGAGGAGTTTCTTTGGTGGTGTGACTCTTAAAAATTCGGGTAAAGTTATAATTAATATACCAATATGCCTAAGTGCTTGATTAGATCATTACCATATTAATGCCTCACCAAAAAAGCTAAAAACCATGGATAGGTATATGTAGGGTTTGCAATTTTCTATTTCTTTAATTTAATTTAATTATCAGATTATCTTGGTCTTTGCTTATAAAAAATTATCAAAAATTATTATATATATAAAACATCACTAATGTTCATTAAACAGCTAATCACTTGCGTATATGATCAAAAGGTAGATTGAAAAGCTTTGTTTTATTTTTATTTGTAAGCTAAGTACTGCAAAGTTTCTATTATTTTTTGTTTTTGAATTATCTTAATGGAAATATTGAAGGGAAATCTCCCTGCTATAATTGAAAGAATTTATGTTTTGTGTTTATTAGGCTCATATTCAATTAAAATAAATAATTATCTTCCAAAACAATTAAACATTAATTAGTTTTTGTTTTCTACACCTTTTAATTAAATTTAATATAAACAAATAATTTAATGAAAAACTTTTTGAAAATTCACCAAAAAGAGTGTGATATCTAAACAAACTGTGTTAGAATAAAATTGAATCTAACTAAAATTTCAATAAATAAATCCGAGTTACAATTTACCTCATTGAAACTATTCAAAAGCAACACGAAGAAATGAATTTTTTTTGACATTTTGAAGCTGAAAAAGGTAAATCTAAAAATGTGCAATAGAAGAGACAAAAAAGTAACTAATAAAACCATGCCAAAAAAAAAGCATTACAAATGAAGCAAAGAGTAATTGGTTAAGGTGAAAAAGAGAAAGCATTGTCTCAACTAATTCTGATAAGGCAGTTGGGATATGGAATACCTTTTGTGAAACAACAAGAATAATTGATTGCCAAATGAAACTGTGTCCAGGCACTGTTTAGTTGGAATAACAAAAAGACAATTATTCCAATTCTCTATGTAGCTACAAAACAACTAGGAATCATCCTATTCTATGCTTCATGTCCTTCTTAACACCTTTTTAATGTGTGTTATTCTTCTTCTTCTTTTTAATATAGCAAGAGTTAATGTGGTAATTTTGATTAAATTGAGGTTAATATATGTTTTTGATAATCTCCCAATGATTATTTTACAAATTAAGTACCGAATTTGATGAAAACATTGACTTGATTAATTAATGATGAATATATTAACTTTTTTTATTTGTTTGTTAAATAAATATTGACTACAAATTAACTAACGGATTTGATTAAGATATTAATCACATAATTATTCATACATCATATGTACCTAATAAATTATCTAACAAACTAAATAACCAATTCAATCAAAATATTAACATCATTTGACAAATTAAGTAATGGATTTGATCAAGATATTAACTTATCATTTGCCAAGTTAAGTAACATCTTTTTTATTTTTGAATGATCAAACAAAAATATCAATTCGGGTTTTAAAAAATTATAAATTTGAATTAGTCGTTAATCTTTTTTAACAAATTTATAATACTTTTAACACCTTCTCTCATTTTCGATACAAGATTGTGGTACACACACTCCTCGGATTGCCAACCAGTCAACTAAATCAGATGTGAAAGTGGAGACCCTTTTTTGTTTTGATTCCTTTTCTAAGATTAATAATAATAAAAAAGGGCAATCTCTTGCTGCGATGTTAATGTCATCTTCGTTTTTTTTGGTGTTCTTCCACATTTATTCTCTCTTAGCTACCACGATCTGACGTTCTTTAAATTCCATTGTCCTCCATATTTGTGGTTTCTGATGCTTAATTGAGTGTCCCCATCTTGGATCTTATGCCTGATTGTTCTACATTCTCCTAGCAATCTAGCCAGCTTGCATCAGACTCCATATCTACATTAGTAGGGGTTTGTGATAATAGAAAGTTTTATCTCTTTGAAACCTGCACGAATTCAAGCTCTTGATTCAATTCTTGTAGTTGCTTCAATTCGTGAATATATTCCAAGTAGCTGATTCATATTACAGATCATGTCAAGTAAATTATGCCCTCTCAATCATATATGCTCAACGTAACATGAGATTGTTGAAGTTTGATCTGTCATATACTATGAACATATCACATTCACAGAATTTATCAGTTCGAACCCCTTTACATTGTCATGAAACATCTCTTGTTCGTTCCAAGTCCTCTATTTTTCTTTTTTCGCCTCCTGCAAATAGAATAGGAATTTCAGAATCAAACTTAACAATTTCAGACAAAAATTGCTAAATAATAATGGGATTTACTGGTAATATCTTCCAGACCTTTTTCCACTTACCTGAACTCCAAAATGATAATAGTAAATAAACATGAATCTGAACCAGGTAGAGGAACAAGATTGGTCCAAAACTTGAAGAGATTCATTTAAAAAGTCGGATCGCATCAAACCTGTACCTTTCCAATTTTTTTTTATTTTCACCATATAAACATAGGAAAGATTGCACCAGTTTGTGCAATGCATGACGAACTTAGCAGCAAATACGATTCAGACTCGTGAGCAATGTCTAAATCATCTTTTACCCTTTTTTTTGTCTGGATCAGAAGAGGTGTATGTGATGTCTTCGAAGCATTAAAGATAGTGGATAGGTCGAAGCGCATGCACAGTGTTGTTGTTATGCGGGTTAGGTGCCAGGATTATGATCTGCCAAAAAGGTTTCATGGTTTTGCTAGTGATGTGAAAAGTGCTTCATTTGTTTATTTAGATTTGGAAATTGTTCGTGGTTATGATCAGAAGCCATTGTTGTCGGTGAAGCAATTATACAAGTACAAGCACTCAGGAGTTTTTTTATTATCTTTTTGTTTTGAGATGCCATTTTTGAGAGAGATCACGAGCTAAATACATGTACTCCACGACCTTATCCACAAACATCACAAGGTAAAAGGAAAGGAGCGTGTTTTTAAGTTCCAAGCTTTGCCTGGTGTCCGACTGTGAAAGGTCACATGACCTGGAAAAGTGTAAAAAGATGCTGAAAAAAAAAAAAGAAAGAAAATCTCATGTCCTTATCCTTCTATTACAAATAAATTCAGTAATATAAACAATAATTCATGACAAATTTCACATAGTTAATAATAAGTTTAAACTAATAGCTTTTAGTATTAGAAACTATTTTTTAGAAGTAAAAAAACTCAGTACTCCATGATTTAATGAACATCGATGCCAATATCATAGATAACAAAAAATTATATTAATAATACTCTTTACTTACACACCATGAACATCTGACTAAAGGTATGCTTGCTTAATTCGAGGGAATAATAATTGAAATTATAATAAATATAGTAAGGAATGAAAATAAATATAACTTCCATTTTTCAATGTATTAGGAGATATAAAATATTATTTTAACAGGGGATATAAAAATATTGTTCATTTAATGATAACATATTACTAGTCATCTTTTTTCGTTGCTTGCTTATTTCTCTCCTCCTGTACCAACTAACTAAGCACCTTTAAGATATGAGATAAGAGGCCCAAAAATTTTGGTTTTATTTTGCTAATATTATATCAAAAGCTCAAGAGTCAAGCTGTAAGAAGGGTGTAAGATGTTGTACATCATGGAGGAAAGGCAATATTACATGTGTAGTTCTGTAAAAGTATATTACATTGTTATAGATTTCCCTAAACTTTCTTCTGCTTAAAGTTGACTATGATACAGATCGTTAGTATACAGTAATGACCCGTGACAAGTGACAGCTCACGAACCTCGAAAGATGATTATCGACTTAGACAACATATCGGCGAAGATAGTCTGTTCTTGCTGGATGCTTGAGCTTCATCAGTGCCTTCACTTCATGCTTTCTAACCATTTCCCTGGAGATGTTCAAGTTCCCCGCAATCTCTCCCAATGTTCTATCGCCCTTACCATCAAGCCCGAATCTCTGCCTGATCACCAAGCTCTCTTTCGGCTTTAGAGAATCGAGCTGGAAATATATTTTCAACTTGGTTAGAACATAAGCAAAGCAACGCAAGGCAAACACAAAAGAAACTAAACAAATCATCCACCTTTATCTTGCTTGTTTATATTAGACAACACACAAAAAAGACATGGATTCAGTTGAACTCTATTGGCTTCATATAGTCAATGATGAGTAGATTGGAGTAAGCAAGAGCAAATTTCAGGTTAGAGAGATCGAGTGGATTACCACATCGTCAAGAGCAAGCCTGAGAAGAGCATGCTGCCTCCGATCATCTCCCCCATCAACATCTGTAATTCCGTCAATGAACTCTTCTTGTGTGGTTAAATGCCTTGAATGCAGAGAGAGAACAGATTTTGAGGCCCTCATAACTTCACGATACCTCTCTGGGGAGATTCCAACTTTTTCAATAACCTCTTCCTCTGTCGGCTCTCTTTGAAGCTTAAACAACAACTCAAGCTTAGCTTTCTGGATTTCAAACCTAACCTGCATATACAGAAGTTGGATTTTGAATGCATTACCATCAATAGGAGTATATGTCTTCTTCAATCTAAAAAAAGCAGTCGTAATTGAGACCTTTTTTGCTTTAAGCAGTTATTAATCGCATGGGTGGTTGCAATTTACGTAACAAGAATTCATAATTAAGAGCCACATTACTGCTATCCTCAGCTTCAACTGTAGTCACTACCTGGCCACAAAGTCTATAGCTTCCTGGAACTATAATAACATCATCTAGGCATGACTACAAATCTAGGAACTTTTTAATTGCTTCTGCTATGGGAGCAAAAGATATGTGGTAGAATAAATACGATAGTTGTGCTCTTGTAAACAAAAAGTAGAAGAAAACAGAAAGAAACATACAGATTCCAGACCGAATGGCACACGGGTAAAGCTTGATACAGTCATTGATCGAATAATTGCATGCCTGATCCAAAACAGACCATAAGTCGAGAGCCGAAATTTCCTTTTGTGTTCAAATCGATCAATCGCTATAATTAGTCCCTTAACCCCTGCTTGACAAAGGTCTTGAAATCTTGGGCCATTTGCAAAGTCTTGAAAATATTTGTTGATTACAAACAATACAAGCCGAAGATTGTGCTGCAACAGTTATAATTCATATTTTCAGCAAATAGTACAGCAACTATTGTCTACGTTAACCCTACAATTCAATAAGAGAGCCAGTATATTGACTATTGAGTGGAAACAGATAATTACCTTTATGAGCTTATTTCTAGCAGCTCGACCAACCTCTATCTTTCTCCGTAATTGAACCACATTCATGTTTGTCGCCCTTACTAATTCACCCTCAGTCGGTTCCCTCCCCATATCTTTCCGCCAGTTCTCTTTCACTTGGAGGAGTGCCTATGTGTAAATTCACATAATTAAAATACCGAACAACCTACAAAAGTAATCAGCGAGAGATGCAAAAACTAACCTTCATTGGTTGCATTAACTTGAACAACCAAGTTTGCTCAGAAGAAGTAAGAACAGGAGGTATTTTCATCTTTTTCCAGTCCAGGCTGACCAAATCAGT
Organism: Erythroxylum platyclados; assembly: GCA_027563515.1. NCBI lineage: Eukaryota > Viridiplantae > Streptophyta > Magnoliopsida > Malpighiales > Erythroxylaceae > Erythroxylum > Erythroxylum platyclados. The sequence continues at coordinate 18,256 of JAOQMM010000041.1, read as the reverse complement.
TGAACCAGAATACTCCTTTACAAGTTCCTCAATTCTTTCGTCTTCATCCTTTTTCAGTTTCATCCTCATTGAAGTTACAACACCCTCATCCTTGCTCTTCCTTAATTCAATCCTCCTTTCAAGACTAAGTCGTTTAACATTCTTTACATGATTCCTAACAACGGACTTTCCACTTTTCTTCTCTGGTTTCTCAACAACATCACTGGTTTTTCTTTTCCTTTGTCGACCCCTCTTAATTACAGCAGTCTCATCACTCACATTGGAAGCACCAAGTTCAGGGCTAAGCTTGTATATATTCTCAAGTTTGGCAGCAGCTTCATTATAATCCAAGTCCATTGTCCCCTGTGAAAGTTGAAAATTGCTATTTTTGCTTGATCTCTTCTTCTTGGTTGATTCTAAGGGCAACATGATTTGCTCCTGAGAAGGAGATACTAAAGCTCCGTTGTTGGATTTATCACCCTTAAATGCTACAACCGGCGGTCTTTTCGATGCCAATCTCTGATTCGAAACGCCGGTGCTCAATCTCACAGGTGTCCGCGCAGCTGATGTAGAAACAGTAACAACTCCCATGCCAAATTCTCCAAGCAAGCAAAAATGAAGCCTCTAGAAGAACCCTCGCTGCACAAACACAATAAATCTGAATTTACCAACACCTCTTTAGCTCCTACCCATCAAGTATCAGGACAAGCCCTAGTACTTCAAATTCGAGAATCAGACAATTTATCGAACACTACCAAAACAATCTATGCTGCTTGCGACAGACATGAACCAACGTTTAATGACCCAAAACTACACTAAACAAAAGTAGAATCTTTCAACCCAATTCTTCAGAAGGTCGCAGAATCAATAATTACCCATTACAAACAACTCACTTACCTAAACTGGGATCAAAAATTTCCAATCATTTTCCAGATTAAGCTCTCATAATCATCTTTATCTCTAATAAACAGAAAAAAAAAGAACGACAAACTATGAAATAGCTACTCAGGGAGATCATACCTATTACGAATAACACAAAATAACTGAATCTCTGGTTCGAAGTTCGGAGATTTTCGTCAGATACACACAACGAGAAGAATCTCACATGAGAAATATGTTTAAATCTGACGCCGGAATCATCATAGATACGTAAAATGTTTGTGTCCACGAGTAATGTTTCAGAAAAATCAACGGCTATAAAAGAGAGATCTTGCGAATCAACGGTGAAGAAAGGGTACAAGTATGAGAGAGATGAGAGTGCACACGTGGCCGAGATCCCACAGTGTCTTGCGTGGCAGTTTTAGAATGGAAGACAGAGATATTTGGGGAGAGTTTATGGATCATGTTTGTTACACGTGGACGGATCCCATTGGGGACGAAGTTTGCTTAAGCGGGACCCATGTACTTGTGGTGGTCTCGAGTGTTCTTACGTTGTCTAATTATAGCCATTTAAATTGGATAAATTAAAAAAAGAAAAAGGGTCAAAAATCAAAACGGATTCTTTTACGGGCTTTGGTCGACCCGAGTCCATTGTGTAGGGCGTGTGTAAAGGACCGATTTATCCCTCTGACCGAGTCCAGGCTTTGACCCGGTTTCAAAAGGTCACATTCCGAGTCGAAAAGGAAGAAAAAGGGTCAAAAAGCAAAATGGATTCGTTTACGGGCTTTGGTCGACCCGAGTCCATTGTGAAGGTGTGAGTAAAAGACCGATTTATCCATCTGACCGAGTCCAGGCTTTGACCCGGTTTCAAAAAGGTCCCATTCCGAGTCCAACTCCTTATTCCACACGGTGGAACCCGAAAAGGTCATATGAAACCAAAGTCTCTAGAATGAGATTTTTGCGGCTCCATGAGACGACTTTGTTGTTCACTTGTACATTGAACCAATTTAGTGGAATAACTATTTCAAGAATTGATTTAATTTAATGTCAAGTATTTAAATTTAATTGAATTTAAAGTCAGATGTAAAGTTAACCCTTTTTCAATTTAACCATTTATAAAAAATTAATTCAAACATAAATTTAATTTAATTTAAACTTAAATTTAAATTTAAAAATAGATCTTTAAAATTATAAATTTGATCTGATTCATTATCAATATTATACTTATAATTTAATTTAATTATTAAATTATTAAATAATTTAATAAGAATATCTAAATTATAGAAAGAACTTGAAGTAACCAGTAAAAATTGCTCCTTAAAAAAAAAGATTGCGTACAAAAATAACTCTCCTCAGGTATTCGCAAAGCCGGGTTAAATCTTCAACTTATAAAATAATTTAACAAAAATATATGAATTCTGTTTTTAATAAATTTAAATAAAATAATGAAGAGTATAATTTTTTATAACAAACATCTATATATATATATATATATATATACCTACCCACACATTAATGGACAATGCATGCATCTAAGCACCAATTAACCTCATAATCACATGGGAATTTATGAAACACATAAAAAATAAACTACAAGTTGTCCTATTTTTAATAAAATTAACATATCTCGGAATTCCACAATGCACTTGCCCCCACGTCCAAACCATTAGTAATTAAACGTTGTTCCCTTAATTAATATGTTAAACATGTGATTAATTAAAATCCAACTCTCATTTTATAAATAATATTTTTTTCTTAATAATAAGAAAAACTGTATATTTTCTTAATTCTTCTCAAGACTACACAAAGCATGTGCCACGAGTTACGCTAAAGCAAGAAGATGACGTAAGCGAGAGGCGTCATGCTGATTGCCTTTTCACTAACAGTTAATGTGTTCCTAATTATTAATTAGTGTGACTAACGCCGCTCTCTCTCTCTCTCTCTCTCTCCTCCCTGTGAACCTCACCTCTATGTGGCCTTAATTAATTTCCCCTTTTTATTTACTTAAATTTAAATTTGTTCTCAAATTTTAGCATCATATGCTATTTTAATTTAGTTAATAATAATATGAGGAGGAATATGTCTTTTTTTATTTTTTAAATTTTAACTTTTAGTATAATTTTTTATATGATAAATAAATGACCATAATGTTACATTTTTAACTAACGGGAATAGCCTATTTATAAAAATATAAAAGAAAAGTTGTAAATATTATGACTCTCTTTAGATTCTCGTAAAGCAGATAGCTATAAGCATCGAGTGTTTTGACTTTTATATAATAAACAATATTTATATTTATTTTACCTTTATTTAAATAAATGCACTTTATAAAAATCCTTAAATAGTAGAAATTATATTGTGACGTAAGTTTACTAATGTGGATGTTTCTGTTTTTTTAGCAATAAAAAGGGAACATAAAAGTGACTTAATTGGAAAGCTTTACTAATGAAATGGTCAGAAATTGGACTTTCCTTTTGCTTTGAATCATATATTTCCTATGACCAAAGACCGGTCTTAACGAAGAAAAAGCCATAGCCGGTAAGCTTATTTTTCGTCAGTCAACCTTCTCCATTTCTACTTCTTTCCTTCTCTCTTTTTATCATCCTCTCCTGTCCCAAAAACCCCAAGAAAACTTACTCTTCGTGTCAGCTTGTTTGGCCTTTTTCAGTGATCCCAAGTTCTGTTATTGGTTCTGCAGAACTTAAAACTCAGCTTTGTTTCTGCACTTTCATGTCAAGTTTGGTAGCTTCTTCTTCTTCTCCTTCTTCTTCTTATATTCATACATTTCCACTTGCTTTTTCATATCCTGTTGAGTCCTTCGATCCCTTTTCTCACCTGTAAATTCTGGTCAGGTTACATGAACTGCCTTGTCCCAGTTTTTACCTAGTAAATCAGCAACTAGTCTCGTTACTTAGTTTGATTAATCATTGTTGTCCGTGAAAATGGAGAACATGGGCGATTGGGAGCAGAAGAATCTGATAGCTGAGCTGAGACAAGGACGAGAACTTGCTAAACAGCTTCAAATCCATATCAACTCGGCATCTTCTTCTAGAGAAACGCGTGAAATTCTGCTAAAAAAGATCCTGGTTTCTTACGAAAAGGCACTTTCCATTGCCAATTTTAGCAGCTCAGCTTCAGGGTCCATAGTCGCAGCATCAGAGCAGCAATATTACACAGCACCAGTTGCTATTCGAATGTCGGAATCTCCGCCGTCTCTTAGTGGCAGTCCTCGGAGTGAAGACTCCGACCGTGATCTCAAAGACCAGGACCTCAAAGATGGCTCCAGGAAGAGGTACATAGAACATCCATTAACGTGGTCGGTGACATAGATTGACTTGTTCAAAACTTAAGTTTACGAAATTTCATGTTGGGATATGATTATTCGACAGGAAGGACATGCCAAGATGGACGCAGCAAGTTCGAGTTAGTCCAGGAATGGGATTGGAAGGTCCTCTTGATGATGGATATAGTTGGAGAAAGTACGGACAAAAAGACATACTTGGAGCTAAGTATCCGAGGTTGGATCTTTTTCCCTAAAACTTGTTTCTCTTTTCTTTTTGAAGCTACTTAACAAAGGAGTATTTGTCGTTTCAGAGGGTATTACAGGTGCACTCATCGAAACTTGCAAGGTTGTTTAGCAACAAAACAAGTACAGAGATCCGACGAAGACCCTACAATCTTCGAGATTACCTACAGAGGAAGGCACACCTGTAACCAAAGTACACACGTCCTATCTCCAGCTCATCAACACCTCGAGAATCAAGAACCGAACAAGAACGTGATCGACCAGACACAACAACAACACAATCCTCAAACTCTGACAAACCAACACCAATCACAAGAACTGCTCATCAACTTTCGAACTGGGCTCAAAGTCATCACCGATACCGAACACTTGGACTCCATGAACGAACATTCACTTCCTTCTTTCCACTTCCCATCAACATCCACCGTGAAGCCTGAAACTCACATGTTCTCTCCTTCCACCACCGATAACAGCTTCATGGGCAACTTTTCTCCGTCACTGATATCACCTTCCACATCAGGGACGAATTATTTCTCCGTTTCTGCAAGTGGGATTCACCATAGCTATGGAGGAACCCAAAGCTTTCATCAACCGGAGCTTACTGACATGATCTCCGCCGCGGCCTCCTCCACCAACTCTCCGACCGTCGGCTTCGATTTCCCATTGGGTAATCTTGAGTTTGATCCAAACTTCACATTTGGCAACAATTCAGGATTCATCTCCTAAATTTACTTGTTAAGCATGAAATCTCGTGGACCTCTTATGTAGGATAAGAGTCTGAAGAACAATAACATATGTATGTGACAAGTTTCTAGTTACTTAGTTAGGTTTATGGGGTGTAACCTAAGCTATAATTGTTATTTTTTGAGTATGTATTTTATTAAACTCGATATTAGTCAATTGATGTATTTTACTAAATTTGAGATTGGATTAGAATCATAATTTTAATTATAAACTTAACCATAATAATTGGAAATAATAAAGCTTAAAATTGAATCATTTTATAATCGTATAATTTAGTTGCAACAACAATCTTTGAACTATGTTTCTTTTTTTCCTAGGTTTCAAAGACATTAGAATCCAAGATCAATTTGGGAGGGTTGATTAGGAGTTTCGACCGTACAAATTGATTTGACCATTTCAATGTGAGGAAACACAAAAATAGGTTGTCTCAGTCAACCTTTGACCATCAGGAACCAATTTGCAAGTAAATTGGAATATTAGTAATTGTAAGATTCTTACATAAGTGACTTCATTCTGGTCAAAAAGTGTTCTAAGATACGTTACTTGCGCATTTCTACGGTCTGAGACCTAAGAGCACAGCACATGAACTTGAAAGTTACGCTTCGTAATTTTTACTTACGTACGACCCGATCTACTCTAATATTGAAGGATCAATTTTAAGTTGGTTGAATAAGTTTATGAAATTTATAATTTTAACTTTATAAAAAATATAAACTATTAATAAATTAAGGTTGCATATTATCACACTTCATCAGATCTCGCAATTATTTCAACTGAATGTTAATAACGATAAAATAAAATCTCAAAAAATAGAATTTAATTTTTTCGAATATGCTTGAAGTTTTATTTATTTATTTAAATTAAATCAGAATTAATTTTAAAATTGAACTTGTAAATTCTTTTTTTATATTAAAAACATAGATATTCTTAATAAGTCATTTAATTAATTTATAAATTCAAATTAAATCACAAATCTTAAGTGAATCAAATTTCTATCAACAGTTTAAGAGTTTTCCTTATACAATTTGGATGACTTAACTTTCACAAATTAAGTTTAGTGTAAGTCAATTCAAATCCAATAAATATATTTGAATCGATTAAATCTTAATCCAAGTTTGAATTTATGAAACTAATTAGAGATTCAATCAGAACCATTTCTCTAAAATGATATCATTTTAATTTAATTTTTAAGATATTATTATTTAAAGTTATTATTTTAAATAAAATAAAATAAAATAAAATTATTTTAAGAACATTCAAATTACTATTTGATTCACTTCGACTCGACTAATTATTAAGCCTATAATTAAACTTTTAAAAAGGAAAAGTTTTTATATTATTGATGTCACTGTTGGAGAAGATTGGGCCTTTCATGCCCCAATTAGCAATCCAGAACCCCTAAGGAATTAGTAAAAAGTGGCTCACACAACACCTGCACCTGCTACGAGGCCCACCACTTGTCTACTTTGTTTGGATTTAATGTCAAATACGAACCATATAACCAATTTACAACTGAAAATGATACGATGTGGTCCTGTCCCTGTCCTACCCTAAGTCCTAACCACTCCCTCCATTAAAGCACTTCGTGAAATTACGGGCTAGCTTCTCTGCAATCTTCTATCTGAGAATATAGGGACCATATACATCAAACTTAATGATGACACTGTTGAAGTCTTCCAAACAAAGTTTTTTTTGGGTTAAAATTATAGAAATTCTAATAATTTAAGAAATTTAAAAAAAATCTCTTAATCTTTAAAATTTTCAAATTTGTGGTTGTTCGGAAACACGTTTAAAAAAACTTTTATTAAAAATATTAATAAAATACAAGTAATATAAACATTAGGCGTAGACTAATCAAATATTACCGATATGATAACTGAACTTAACTTTTCAATCTGAACTAAACAAGTTAAATTTGACTTAAATTAATAATTTAAGATAATTACAATAAATTATCATTTTGAGTTGAATTTAATTAGTTTTGTACAAATTTAAGAACTGAGTTGAATCGTTATGTAAATAATATTTAGTTAGTCCACGTTTGATGTTTATAGTATGTGTATTTTATCGTTATTTGTTAAACAATGTTTTAAATTAAAAGTTTTAAAGAAAAAATAGAAATTAAAAGCTTATCGAGAATTTTAAAAATTAAAAATTTTAAAATATTTCTTAAAATAGAAAAAAAGGTTATCTTTTTTCTTGTAATGTGTCTCAAATCAACGAAAAGTACTTCTTGAAGACTTTAGAAACCTTCAAGAACGAGTTCATTTGAACCATTCTACGATCATTAAAGCAAGAAAACCGATCATAGCACTAAGTACTCGTTAGTGGTCCATTCGTGTTTCCTTCCTTCAAACACGCCCTATTCCTAAACCTATCTAAGCTAAGCTAATTAAGCTGACCTCTTCACAGGGCACATACATCTTAGAGTATCGATCATTTGGCCCACTGCATTTTCATGGTGACTTTCGTTTAGTTTTTGGACTGAATAGTCATAACAATACATTTATATTCTCTCTATTTGCGTAGATGTTGGGGAAGATGAAGACATAAGAGTGAAATTTACCAGAAAGAGCAGCGTAGTGTTTGTTTATCAGAAAACATAGAACTCTTGATAACAACTTGGGAGGAGAAAATATAATAAAATATTGTATAGAAATTGCACTTCAATCGGATTTAACATCGTCAAGTTTCATTATCAGAATTTTAATTCTGACTAAATTATATCCAATATCTTGAGTTATGAATAAAATATTAAATATATCTTAATATACCCATGTAATATACATATATAATTTAATTGTGTTGAGAAGTTATTTCTATTAAAAAATTTAATACTTGAAGTTTTAATATGAAAATTTTGCATAATTGTTAATAATAATTTGACGAATCAGCATGGATAAAAATTTTAAAAATATTTCATGAAATATTGTTTTTTATATAATATTGTAAAGTCTAAAACTTTGGAAAATTATAAAAAGGTTTAAATGTTGCCAAATTTTATAAAATGCCTTAAAATATTATTAACATGATAGTAAAATTCATTTCATTATTAATATGTTTTATAATTAACAGTGATATATAAATATATAATTTGCATAAGTCATAATATATATAATGTGAAAAAATAAAAATTGAGATGTATTTGACAAATTATAAAAAGCCAAGTATTTGAAATAGTTTACTTTCTAAGCTCATCTATATTTTGTTTCCCATTTTTTGATTTGTCATAATACTAATTATTTATTACACAACTTGCTCTTGCCAAGACTTCTCATTATTAAATGTCTGTCAGGAAGGAGCCTATGTAGTAATAGAAAATAGAACCTTACCCTAATAGATCTGAATTAATTTACTAGTTAGGGTTATAGATCAGGGAAGCTTTAGTTTGCATGGCTAGTCTCTTATAGCATCATGATGAATTTCATGTAGAGAGACAGTAAGCATGTAATTCAAACCCTACGCCTAATGCTTCTACCAATAGTTAGTCTAAACTAGGGCATCTTGACAAAGTGTTTAAAGCAAATTATCCAAAGGATTTAGAGTTTGAAGTCTTTGCTATAGAACACTTTATTTATCTACAAAAGCTGAAGACTATGAAGTAGGAATTGAAGAAGTTGAATGCAAAAAGGGGACAGATTACCAAAAATAAGATAGAAGATCATAAATAAGGCTCCCATTTATTTAGAATTCTCTAGCAGATAATCTTAAGTGACGAAAATCTAGCAAAGGAAGAGAAAGAAGTTATTAAAAACTATTTATAAGTAATGGATAATCATTACTTCTTGTTGCAAGAGTGAGCTAGCATCAACTGAATCAAAGATAAGGATAGATGCACGAAGTTTTTCTTTAATATAATGTCAACAATGTCTTTTTTTCACCAAAGACCTTGAACTCTAATCCCTTCTAAACTATCTCAAACTCTAATCCCTTGGAAATCAAAACAAGAGATTATTAGTAAGGTAGATCCTTTTCTCAATATGTCATTGTGTGACTTTATAACATGCAATTCTCATGTTGTTATTGAATGTAAATTTTATCTACTAATTCCATTTTTGCTGAATTATTTAGAAGTATAATTTAATTGTTCATAGAATACAACAAAACTGTTCTTTTTCTATTACAATTTTTTAAAACATTAACACTATGAAACATATTGAGACTTGATTTTGTCCAATCTTTAGTCATTTTATCTTATGTTGGGTTTTTTTGTTTTATAAGATCACTAGATTCATTCTAATTTTTAATGTTTATATAGTTACATTATGATGAATTCAAATTGAATATCGTTATTATTAACAAAAATTAAATAATAAAATATATTTTATTCAACAAAATCGTAATTCTACTTTATTAAGAAAATATAATGAAGAACTTAAATAAAAGGAACTAAAAAAGTTTATCACTAAAACAAATGAGTTCATGATTTAATTGTTAAATAGAAAAGATAATTATTTAAAATCTAAAATTATTTTATAAATTTAGAGGGAAGTAAATGTAGATAGCAAAATAACATCTGCCATGACTATATGGTGTGAAGACAAATTAAAGAAGAAAAACGGAAATTTGATTACTCAAACCAAAGCTAAGAATCATGCTGATCTATTACAAAGATGTTACTCTTACCTACAAGTCAAATGACTAGCCTACTTTTACACTTTGCTCATAAGAATACAGCTAAAGAAAAACGCCTCCCTTCCCTATACTCATTTTTATTACTACAAACTAAACTTCCAGAGAAAATGTGAAGGAGCTAGTAAAAGGAGTTGCTGGTTAGGCTTGTACGGTGGTGAAAAAGATTTAGCAGAACGTTTGCTGAACTTGTTGTGCCAGATCCTCTGCACTTAGTTGACATTCAATTCCAATCTATTAAGAAACAAGAACAAAACAAAACAAAAAAAATTCAAGCTCTGAACCCCAGAAAAAATAACCATCCAAAGTCAGGTTTCTTTATCAGTACTAATAATGCAGTACAATAAAGATTCTTTCTTTCATTGGGAATGATATGTATGACTGCAATGATCTCCATAGATCATCACTAGTTTGCTAGCAACAAGAACATTCAAGTCAGTTTAACCTACTAACTCTACTATGAGCCAAAAAGTTATAAATATGACATGCATACCATAATATAAGACAATAACTATATTTGTAAAATGTCTTTTCTTGTCTGCCACTTTCAATGCATTTATCAAACACCCATATCGAGGAATTGGGGAAATGAGATGTTCTTCGTTACGGAAAGTTCACATGAGAAGAGAAGAGAATGCAACTTAGCTTATTGTGTAAAGTGTTAAGCTTACTTTGATGATGAAGGAATTAAGCATAGTATCATCAATGGTGTTAATGGTCACATCTAAGATCTCGAGAGAGAGGTCTTCGAGGGCAGAGATTATTTTCACGGCTTGACCACGAATGCGAGGAGATGCGGTTTTCAAGAGAACGTTCGGACCAGAGAACTTAACCTCCACGTCTGCGACTGGGGACTTGGAGTTTGCTACCAGCTCGTTGATGTTGTCATTAATGGAGGAAGAAGCTGAAGATGTTGGAGAAGGTTCAAGAGGGGTGGCGGTCTTGGTTGGAGAGTTGAGGTAACTTTGATGGAGTCTCGGCCTGTAGGGACTACCAGGTTGTGGTGTTCTTGGACTGATAGGCAGGTTAAGTCTAGGACTTAATGGTGGTTTTCTAGGGCTAAGTGGCACCAACCTAGGGCTCAGGACTTCACTGTATACTTTTCTTTGCTTCTTGGCCTCGAGAGATTGTAGAACTTGTTGTAACTCGTTGATGTAATCAACAACACCTCCTATTATGGACGCTTGATCACCCTACGCCATTAAAGAGAAATGAAAAGCTTGTTCTGTAGAAGAAGAAGAAGAACCAGAAACATAAGCTCAAGCTCTTAAGTATATAACTTACTCGTTTGACATAGAAACAAGGCATGAGCGACCTTAACACGGACAAGTGCTCGTTCATTTGCTTCCTGCGGTTTCGCTCCACGGTGATGTGAGACATTCGGTGTTGTCCATCTTGACTTATCTCCTCCGATGTGGTCTTTAGTCGCTTGTTGCTTCTCGGCGATATTTCAAGCTCTGTCTCCGACTCCTGCAAGGCAGTGTACGACGTAGACTTCTGCGACCTTAATCTTCCCGTTTCAACATCACTCTCCTTGGACTTGAGTAAACCATCCAATGGTGAGACCGGAGAAAAGTCGGCGGGGGCCGCGACGCCGTCTAAGCTCTCGAAAATCGCGAAGAGGTCGTCTCCGTCCAAAGTACTGTCGGCAAATTCAGATTCATCAAGAAAGTCGGACAAACTTTCACTCATGTTTTCGAATCGGACTCGAGCTCTTGCCTTTCACCAAAATGCTTTGGGTTCTAGTGATTGAATGGTGATGATCATCGAGTGGGAAAAGACATAAAAAAACAGGAAAAGGGATTGTCAAGATCAAGAAAATGATATGCCAAAAAGAGTAAATAAGAGAGCTGACGTGAAAGGGACTAAACTATCGCCATCAACCTTTTAGGTTTTCTCAGATGAAGCTAGGTTGATGAACCGTTGCCGTTTGTCTCGCAGAGGTTTCAGGAATGGCAACACAAAGATCAAGAATAGTACAAAGAGAACCAGTGAAAATAGATACCAACCTGAAGAAGCCGTTAGAGAGAGACAGAGAGCAAGAGAGAGGAGGGAGACAAGAGTTATATAAGCGAAGAGCTAGTAGAGGAAGAAGACCTAAAAACACTTGCGTGATCTTTATGTTTGGATAAGATCAAAAATAAATAAATAAATAAATGTGTAACATAAAATTTTTATTTTTATTAAATTAATCCTAAAATTTTAAGGATTTAATTAATTTGTATTGTATATTACAAAGTGATCATAATTTAATTATAGTAACTATCGAAGATTTGAAATCATTTCCTTAAGAATTAGAGTATATTTCACTAATTGTGCTTCAAAAAAATTTAAAAAATTTATAAACTTGACAAGAATAAAACTTGAGATAACAAATTCAACAGTAATTAATATTTTATAATTTTTTAATCTATTGTAAAAAAATTTAAAACTTTATTTCAGTAACTAAACTTTTATAATTTGTATAAATCAAACTAAAAAATTTATTTTTACGAAAGTGACATGTCTATTAATACCGCTTGAATGTCCATCTTTCAACCACATCAACAAAAATAACTTTTTGAACTGATTGGTATGAATTTTGAAATGTTAGTCTCTAAATTTAAAATTTTAGAAAATTTGATACTAAATTGAAAATTTTTTTAAAAGTTAGACTCTTGTAAATCAATTATCTCATAAAACTTTAATGATGGGTTAAAATTTTATAGGATCAAACTAGTTTTTTTGGATAAATTTTTTTAGGATTTTATTTTTGGAATAAATTTTTATCGCATTAAATAAAACATTAGCATAAAATATTTGTACTCAAAGTATATTAAATTTAGTTGATGGATTGTCGATAAAAAAATATTTATTGTGATTTATGAATAAATTGTTATACTTCAATAACACTAAAAATAGAAAAATAAAGAAGTTACTCAGATTAAGATTAGATTAATTATGCTTAGTCACATGCCTAAATATATCTTTCTTAACTCAAAATGAAGAAACTCTTCCCAAATAATTATGCATTTCGTTTATAATTATATATAAAAGCAAAATTTATAATATATAATTACGATGCTTGTGAAATTGGATTCTTGATGACCTAAGAGAAAAAAACAGTTGCTGGTTGTTAGGTTTTTGAATTGAGGAGAGATTCTAATTTTAAATGTGTCGGTTGTCAGGGACGTGACTACCGCAGCTGCCGCGTTCAGCCGCCTAGGTACTATGTCCTAATTGAAAGACGAAATAATAATATTAAAATTTTATAAATAATAAATATAATTTTTAAAAATTTAAAAGTTATTTAACAGTAATATGTTTATAAATTACTAGTAATTGATTTGTAAGAGTACATTAAATTCTATTCTTACATAAGTCTTCTTGATTAATACTAGAGTAATTAGCCAAAAAAAAGATGTGGATGTAATTAGGAAACATTATTCTAAATATTTTAAATTGTTAATGAAATATATCAAATATTCAATTTACAATATGTATATTTCAGTTAAATTTTAAACTATTTGATGATGAAAATATTTTTAAATAAATATTTAAAAGTCAAAAATATGAAAATTTATTAAAAAATAGAAAAGTGGATCTAAATATCCATTCGCATGTCACACTTCAAAGGATTTGCAATTGAGAATCGATCATTTGCATAAATAGAGAGTGCTTAGGAAAGCAATAACTCATTGTGTGCTCCATTAATTAGGGAATGATGGTAATAAAAATTATAATAAATATAGTAAAATTAGAAATAGATGTGACTTTTATTATTTACTAAATTAGAAGGTATAGCGTATTGTTCCAAAAAGGGATATAAAAATATTGTTCATCTAATTATAATATATTACTAATAATTTTTTTATTTCTTACCCATTTATTTCTGCCTATACCAACTAACCAAGCACCCTTTTCAGGAAAACAAATCTAACATATTCCAAGATTTGAGGGTGTGGAACAGCTTTTTCTCATAAAGTTGTTCGGATTGAAATGAAAAAAACATTAACAACAAAATAAGATGAAATCTTATTTGGGTTGATATGAAAATGACATATTAATAATGGAACTAACACGAAATCATGCCAAGGTTTATAAGAATATGAATATTAACCCAAAATAAACACATAAGTTATTCTTTATCTTCTTTTGATTATTGATGTGTTTTTTTTTCTGAGTAGAAAGATAATTTTCTTACAATCCAAACAAAAGAGCAAGAAACTCCATTAAAATGCAAACAGGAAAAAGGCTTCCACAACTACTTCCAACCAAAAAAGAAAAAAAGAATCAGACAAAACAGTTAATAATTTGGACACTCTACAAGCACAGTCGCCATCTAAGAATTAAAAGGTTTCACGTTTGTGGTATTGAACATGCAATACCAAAAACCATGCAGAATCTTCATTACAACAATGAACACAAGACAAAGACAGAAGCATACATTAATTCAGACAGAAGTAAATGAGGAAGGAGAAGAGAAACTGAAAGGTTCTGCAAGTTGTCTGAAAGAGAGTTTGATATATACACAAATAATAATAATAATAATAATTATTATTATTATTATTACAAAAAATTTTAAAAAAGAAATTAAATGCGCAGACACGGCATCTCCGTGTCTACAATGATTTTCAAGTATTAAATTATTCTTCTCATTTCAAAAATTATATATATATATATATATTTTTTTTTAATTTTTTTTCCCTCTGATGAATCTGAATCTGATTCATGAATCTGGTGGAGAGTTAATGCAGCAGAAGCATGGGAGTGCGGTTTTCTTATATGCATTCAATTTACTATGCTCTTTTTCTTTCGTTTTTATCTACTTTATGTTCTTCTACATGAATACAAACTTTTGCTCTCATCTATCAATTTCTCACATTTACCTTCTTCAACAACCTATCAGCCCATCTACGTCTTCTAGATTTCTGAAAAAGAAAAAACATGCAACTTGAGGCTTTTAGAAGAAAATATTATAATTTTATAAAATTGGTATGCACTCAGATGTTATGTTTAGCAAAAAAATTTATTGTGTTATTGTTGTTATTGTAAAATTAGCAAAAAAGATTCAAACGGTTTAATGTAATTAATCATATATTTTTTAATCAGTAAAATTTGTAATTATTATTTTAAATTCTATTATATATAAATGATTACATAATTATAATAAATAAAATTATTTAACGAATTAATAATTGGAGTAATTTATAACCATTCAAATTAACCTTCGACTAACTTAACCACTTGGTAGGATTATTAATGGCAATCCAAGGTTTAACAAGTTTGACCTCTTTAATACATTATTTGTCTTCTTTTTCCCCTCTCATCCCACCTCCATGGAAGTTCTTTTGACAAAAAGAATTGCGGTTCGAGCTTTCATTTCCTTTGTGTCAGCCATGGAAAGAAGGAAGGAAGGAAGGAATGCTTTCATTTCCTTTGTGTCAGCCATGGAAGGAAGGGAGGAAGGAAGGAAGGAACTGTAAGCATCAAAGATTCTGCACACACGTCCCCATTGGTGACAGTAACCATTTCAACTTATTGACATTATAACAAGCTTTAATATGATAAAAAGCTATGAATATAATTCATATGCAGCCAAAATATTTATGCCTTGTGAGTTCTTAAAGTCTCAAAAGATTTTGAGAAATATGTGAACCATACGTTTTATTGAAAAATAAAAGAGTAGATTATTTTAAAATATTTAATATATTTTGAGTTTTATTTTATAATATTAAGTATGACAACTTATAAAAATATAGCATTAGCCCCTATAATGATACAATACCATAATCGATCAATTCAATATTTAATTTATTCAAACTATTTTTTCAAGGTAAAAGACATAGAAATCTTAAAAAAAAAACTTCTTAATCTTTAAAAATTTTAAAACATTTATTTTAGTTTTCAAGTTTTTTAAAAACTATTCTAAGACTTTGATTAAAAAATAACAATAAAATACATAGGTCATGAAAATCGCACTTGTATTAATTAAATATTATTTACATGACAATTCAATGACTCTTAATTTCGAACTAAATTTGATTTAAATTAATAATTTAAGATAGTTATCTTAAATTATTAATTTAAATTAAATTTAATTAATTCAAGTTTAGTTTAAGAGTTGATTTAATGTTCACGTCTAATGTTCATCTACATGTGTTTCACCTTATTTGTAACCAAAGTTTAAGAGATAGTTTTTCTAAAAAACTGAAAATTATAATTTTTTTAAAATTTAAAAAATCTACTAAGTTTTCTAAAATTTTTTAGATTACATCATATATCTATCTCTTTTAACCTTTCTTTTTATTCTAATGATAGACTATGGCTGACATTGATAAGCCACCCTGGTCATCAATAACATCTTTGGACAGTTCCAGAATCGAATTAAAAGAACCCTTTATTATATACATATATATATATATATATATATAGGAGTTAACGAAGCTGTCAAGG
>JAOQMM010000038.1:18890-34904 GCA_027563515.1 Erythroxylum platyclados | reverse complement strand
GGACCCAAGTTTCTTCTTGGAGTTCTTCCTCTTCCTGACACCAAAGCCAGGAGAGGAAGGCGAACCAGGCCGAGGGCTCCTGCTTTCTGCAGACAAGCAGGACCCCATTCTTAGGGCCCTGATAATATTCAATATGCAATCCAGACCAGCCACACAATTGCACCCACCACTATTTTCTGGTGACGAATCCGTCAGAACTGATTGGCTATGATCCCCTAAAATTTTATGCAATTCACAAACAATACTAACCTTAGTCAACCAAGTTCACACTCCAATCGATCAAGCAATAATCTTGAGCAAATATCAACAAATTCTTAAAGCAAATTGCAAAGTACCCGTCGGAAAGATCTTCCCTTCAGCCCCACCTCGAGCTTCCAACTCCTGATTTTCGGAAAAATCCGATGAAGATGCCAGAAGTACAATTTGCAAGAGCTTCCTGCTGAAAAGTTGCTTTCTCCTTAATTTTTAAATGACCTTTTCTGGCGTTGAAGTTGTAGCAACAAATAGAATGGATAAGATTATTCACTCCTTTCTTGTCATTTTATATTCATAAATAAAGTTCTAAACAGAAAAGGTATGCGAATCATAAAGAGATGGATCTACGAAACAAAGATCTATCGACACCGAAACTACTTTCCCAACTTTATCGTGCAATAACTCTACCAGAAAAGCGAGCCCTTTTCAATACCCAACATCAAAAGTCACTCGACAATGATCTTTAACTCACCAAACCCAATACCCAAAAGTGTAACCAACATAAGTTCCAATCTTTAAGCTCCCACAGTACCCAAAGCAACAGTCTTTGATCAGATCAAGCCTCGGTAGATCGAGATTGAATAAAACCCGGATCAACACCACGAAATTCACACAAATTATCAATCTAAATCAGACTCCAGAGGAGAGGATACGCTGAAGAGCAAGAGAGTAGAACAAAAGGGTAACACACAAATTCTTAAAAACACAGGGAAGGAGAGTGAATCCTGAAATTGAGAACACGAAACAGAGTGGTGTGCTCGTAAAAAGGGAAAATTAAAGAACAATAGCAACCAACCACTAATCCAAATTCGCACACCACAAGAGAAAATGAGAACAAAGCTATTGCTAGAAAATCGCTCTCCTCTATAGAGAAAGAGAGAGAGCGAGCGTTCTAGAGAGAGAGAGATTTCCGACACTTTTCACGACTTTCAGGTACGTGAACCTTAAGAGACCGTTAATTTCCCCTCCAATTTCTTTTATATATATTTTTGGATAAACTAAATAATCATATCCTTTAATTGGATATGATTAATTGTTTTTAGAAAGATATTTCCGGTAAATTATCAGCCATATATCACAAATTAGACGTATGGCGCTAATTAATAGTAGAAATGAGCTAAAATTAAATAATTTAAAATATGATTAAAATAAATT
The DNA here is from genome assembly GCA_027563515.1 of Erythroxylum platyclados. Taxonomy (NCBI): domain Eukaryota; kingdom Viridiplantae; phylum Streptophyta; class Magnoliopsida; order Malpighiales; family Erythroxylaceae; genus Erythroxylum; species Erythroxylum platyclados. The sequence continues at coordinate 33,494 of JAOQMM010000038.1, read as the reverse complement.
ATATTTATCTATCAAAGTTTAATTAAAAAATAAGTTGTTAAATAAAAATTAATTAATTTATTTAGTTTATAAAAATTGATTGATTAATTAATAAAATGATTGGTTTTTAACAACAAGAGTTATTAAAATAAATCAAACCAAAAAATTAGAAATTGAACAAAAAAAGTTAAAGAGTTCAAGATTTTTATAGTTGAATCAGTTAAACCGGTTGAGTTAGGAGACTTGAGTGGAAATAGAAATTTTATTAAATATTTTTAACTATGATTCTAATTTTTTTCTCTATTTTTTATTATGGATAAAAGTTTAGTTGTATGATTTGTTTTAATACCAAACTACCATTTATTGGAAACCTTATGCATAAATACGAAAAAACAATTACCAAATTCTATGGTAATGATAAGTTATAAAGAGCCCTAATCTATTATTAAAAAAATAAGAAAATATTTAATTAATTATTTAGGTATTTATTTTTTAAGTTATCTACTTTTAATATTTTTCTTAAATTTAAATACACACCTTTTTAAATATTTGTTAGTGACACTCAAACTTAAACTTTAAACTTATTCAACACCAATTAAAACAACATTTTATGAAACAATTATCACACTATATATAATAAATTTTAAAAAAATTATTTTTATGCACATATTAAATAAATTATCAAATGCACAATAAAATACAAATCACATATTATAAATCATTAGATCAATTTAATATTTAAAGATTTGATAATATTATTTTAAATTATTAAAATAAAAAATATATAATTCAAACTCGAAATTTATAAATTAGTAAATACATTAAAAATAAAATTCGAGTTTGATTTTTTTTTTGGGGGGGCGAGTGGTGGATTCCGATTTCCACACCACTTCTCTGTATTCTTTTCTCCTCTTTCAAGTAATTGTCACTATTCAGACATGGTGATTACTGGATGGGAAAAGACAAAGATGAATGTATGATTTTGGAGTTGAATATTAAAATTGGTTGGCTGCCAATTGTTTTGGACCATTGACCTAATTCATTGTCTAATCTTTGATTTGACATTAATCCTAGTCTAAGATTGGTATCATTTCTTCTCCTTTTTTGGTTAGATAGCCAAATCAAAAGTTTTATTAAATTCTTGGTTAATTGATGTTAACCAATAAAAAATAGAAAAAAAATTAATTATTTTTCGAGTTTACATTGATACATAATTTTTTAATAAAATTATACAATTTAGATAATTTATTTCAAATATTTATTTTTAACTAATTATTCTAATTTTTTCTAATCTTAAATTTTTTATATCAGAATTACTTTTGAGTTCTTTATTGTTAACAACTTAATTGACAATTTGCAATGTTAAATAATAAAAAAGTTGCATGTGATACATCATGAGGATGCTTATTTTAATCTTTAGATCTTCTTGGTCTGTCATTATCAGCTTTCGATGTCTTCTTATTGGCACCATTCATTGGAACTCTATGGTTCTTCGTTTTCGAGTTTGTAACATTTTTTGTAATGGTAATAACGTGCACAAGTGGTCATAGTTATGTCTCAGTCCCTCTTAATAGTTCCATAGATGCTCAGAATTCAACCATCTGGTGTCTTCTCACAGATGGAAGCTCCACGTCACTCTTGCCTTGTGGGGTCTCTAAACCAAGATGGTCCTACAATGGAGTCTGGTCAAATTAGTCCTGATTGGTCTTTTCGGGATTTCTGGAATTGGCAGAACCTGAGAAGTTTGAGTGCTGATAGAAGACTACTTTCTTGCTTTGTTTTGATTCTGCCTCACAAATTCCAAAACTTCCAGGAAAGTTTTACATCGGGAGCTGCAACTCATGAATTTTCAGGTAAAGTTGGTGTGCATGATCCTGAACAACTTGTTTTTTTTGACCAACTTGAGTAAAAAAAGAAAAAATAATAATCTTCTGTTCCTTCTCCTTCGCTAAAATTCATTAAGAAAGGTTTTAGATATGCTAAAGAATCATATAATCAACAGTTTCAGATAAACCAGTAACTGGATAATCATTGCATGCCCTGACAAATGTATCAGCAAGCAATGTGACGAGGAAACTGGTAGAAGTGACATAAACAAGCACTCCTAAGATCTGAAGCAACAGCTGATTAAGACATGGATAAGGATAATGGGTCTTATCTATCTGGGAAGTTAAGCAAACTAAAAAGGCTTTTCCTTTTCTGTTCCTTCTCTGCTTAATTCTCTGTATCATTTGCATATCAAGAAGGTGTCTTGTTGCCTGTTTTTAGTTGGTACTTGTTGCCACAGTAGATGGAACTTAACATTTTCCGGAGTTTCAGGATTCCTTGGAAACAATCTTGTTGGCTCTTTTTCTTTACCACGAATTCTAGCTAAAAGACAGAAATTGTAAGTTTCATCATCTGAAAACTCGTGTAATGTGTTGGTAAATTAGGAAAATACGCAATAGATAATGATTCCAATAAAATAGGAAAATATTATTCTAGATTTAGGATAATATAAATCAGCACCTAAGTAGTTAAGATCATGTAGACTAGTAGAGATAAAGTAGTTAGGATACTAATTATATACTGGCTGTATGTTATTTAGGATACTGATTATATACTGGTTGTATTTTTCCAATTGAAGATGCATCAGTCAAAGAATAAAATTAAAGAACTTTAGTTCTAATTTTCCTATTCAGTTATGTGAATATGGTATCAGAGCAGTAAGATTAGATCACGAATTTTAAGGCAACTACAGTGGATTTTGGTTCTAACTTATTCAGATAACAGTAGTGAGGTGACTTTTGGAGGAGAACGTAGCATACCTGAACCAATTTCCCTCTTAGAAAACTCTCTCCAAATTACCATTCATAAATTGAATGGGAAGAACTACCTTGAATGGTCCTAATCCATACGTTTGGTAATCGATGGCAAGGGGAAGCTCAAATATTTAAATAGTGAGGTTCAACAACCAATTGCAAACATTCTTGATATTGGCAATGATGTTTGCAAAACTCAATGGTTACTGTACAATAAATCAATTCTATGGAACCAGCTATTGGGAAGCCCTTCATGTTCATGTCAACAACTCGTGATGTTTGGGAAGCAATTAAGGAAACATACTCAAATCTAGACAACTACTCACAATTATTTGAATTAAACACCAAAATGTGGAAAATGCAACAAGGTGAGAGGAATGTAACAACATATTATAATGAAATGATGTTTGTATGACAAGAATTAGATTTGTTTGATGAAGAAAGTTCGATAAATCTAAGGGGCAATGCTCGGTTCAAAAACAAAGTTGAAAGACGACACATATTTATCTTCTTGGTCGGATTGAATAGAGACTTGGATGAAGTTAGAGGTCGTATTTTAGGGAGAAATCCTCTACTGACCATAAGAGAAGTCTTCTCAAATGTACGGAGAGAAGAAGCAAGAAGACAAGTGACGTTAAAGAATGTTGGTGAAACCAGAATAGAGAGTGAAGGTTCAGCTCTTATGACTCAAGGAGCTGACTACGTACAAGAAAAATGTAGTGGTAAACAAAAGCCTTGGTGTGACCATTATAAAAAATTGTGGCATCCTAGGGATACTTGTTGGAAGTTGAACGGAAAACTAGCTAATTGGAAAAAGAAACCAGGTAATGACACCAAAACAAGGGGAGAATTCAAAGCATTCCAAGTGAGCAATTCTGATTCAAGGCAACAATCATCTTTAGAATCTCTTCCTTTCACTAAGGAACAAATAGAACATCTAGATCAAATGTTTAAATCTCAAAATAATCCTAATCAGTCAAGTTCTCTAGCTAATTCAGGTAATACTTTACCTATGTCTTTGACCTGTAGCAACACTAATGGCCTATGGATATTAGATTCAGGTACCACATATCACATGACCGGTATTCTGCACATTTTTTCTTCATATCCTTCATGTGCGGTAAATCAAAAGGTCAAAATTGTTGACGGTTCCTTTGCTTTGGTTGCTGGAAAAGGAATGGTGTCTATCTCTCCTTTCCTAAAACTCAAAGATGTCTTTCATATTCCTAACCTATCATATAACCTCTTATTTGTGAGCAAGCTTATTCTTAATCATAATTGTCAACTAATTTTCTGGTTCTTATTGTGAATTTCAGGATTTAAGCTCCGGGAAGATGATTGGGGATGCTAAACAAAATAGTGGCCTTTATATTTTTCACAAAGGACAAACCTTTGGAAGACAAGATCAACAAACTTGTTTAAATTCTATTTCAGTTTCTAGTAATAATGAAATGTTATGACATTGTCAACTAGGCCATCCAAGTTTTTACTATTTAAAGCATTTGTTTATAAAGTTATTCATAATTAAAAATCCTTTAATGTTCAGTGTGAGTCTTGTAAATTAGCAAAACAACATCGTGTGGTTTTTTTCACCACAACTTTACAAAACTTCACAACCATTTACTATGATCCATAGTGATGTTTGGGGGCCTTCTAGAGTTGCTACATTGTCTGGGAAATGTTGGTTTATTACATTTATTGATGATCATAGTAGGGTCATTTGGATCTTTCTCTTAAAAGAAGAATTTGATACTAAAAGAGTCTTCAAAAAATTTTATACCATGATTAAAGCATAATTTCAAAGTAAGATTAAAATATTTCAAAGTAATAATGGGAAAGAATTCTATAATAATATGCTAGAAAAAAATTTTGTTGAGAAAGAAATAGTTCATCAGAATTTATATGTAATACACCACAATAGAATGAGGTAACTGAAAGAAAAAAAACAAACACCTTCTTAAAATAGTTAGAGCTATGAGCATTCAAACTAAGGTTCCTACATATCTGTGGGGAGAAGCAGTTTTAACAACCACCTACTTAATAAACAGATTACTTAATCGAATCATTAACTACAAAACACCAATTCAAGTTTTTACTGAGCATTTTCAAATTGCTAGACTCATTACAAACATTCCCCTAAAAATTTTTGGTAGCTTAACCTTTGCTCATAATCATGATTCCAAACTTTCAAAACTAGATCCTAGAGCAAATAAATGTATATTTGTAAGTTATCCCACTAATCAAAAGGTGTACAAATGTTTTGATCCAATTTCAAAAAGGATGTTTGTGTTTATGGATATTACTTTCTTTGAAGGCACTTCATACTATAATAACTACCATCATCAAGGGGAGCAAAATACCAATGAAGGTGAGTTCTTAGATAGTGATCTCAGGTTTGAGTTTGTTCAAAGTGATACCTCTCATGATGATTCACAAAAAGACAACGCAAAATTATTGGAAGCAAATGAAGTAAATATTGACAATGTTGGATAGGTTAATAAACAACATGTGACAATGCCATCATAAAATGATAATACTGGAAACATAGATATATATGAGAAACGATACAAAGGTCTTGTATATTCAAAGAAACACTTAGCAAAAAAACGAAAGGCCACCATTCTACAACATCTTCATAAGTCTAACCAAAGGTTAGATCAAGAAATTATGATGTTTCAACAAATGTTCATGTTCTTGAAAGTATTCCTGAAAGTGGTTCTAAGCTAAACTCTTCTTCTCAAATTGATCTCCCTATAGCTCTTAAGAAAGGTGTTAGCTCTTGTACACAACATCCTCTCTCCAACTTTGTATCTTACAAAAATATTTCACTCATGTATTATAAGTTTATTTCACAAACATCTAGTATTCCTATTCCTAACATTATTTAGAAGGCTATAAAAGTTCTTGAGTGAAAAGAAGTTGTTCTTGAAGAGATGAAAGCCTTAGAAAGCAACCTAAGAAGAAGTCAATATACTAAATGGAAAAAGGTTGTTGGACATAAATTCAATTCTAATGGATCCTTACAGAGGTACAAGGCTCAGCTAGTTGCATAAGGTTTTATCCAAATATATGGCATAGATTATTATGAGACTTTTTCACCAGTGGCAAAATTAAACATGATTCGGGTTCTCCATTCAATTAATGTTAATCTTGAATGGCCTTTAAATCAATTAGATGTAAAGAATGCTTTCTTGAATAGAAATCCAGATGAAGAAGTATATATGCAGCCTTCTCCTGAATTCTCTGAAAAGTTTGGAACCGAGGTATGCAAATTAAAAAAATCCTTGTACGTTCTTAGACAGTCTCTCAAAGCCTAGTTTGAAAGATTCACAAAGCTTGTTAAAGGTCAAGGTGTTGTCAAGGCCAATCTGATCATACTTTGTTCACTAAAGGATCCATCAAAGTTAAAATTCAGTTCAAATTGTCTATATAGATGATATAATTTTAATTGGAGATGATATGGAAAAAATGAGGAAACTTAAGCTGAGTCTAACTAAGGTGTTTGAAATTAAGAACTTAGGTCAGCTAAGATATTTTCTTGAAATGAAAGTAGCAAGATCAAAAAAGGGAATTATAGTTTCATAACATAAGTATATTTTAAATCTCTTAAAGGAGACTCGAATGAGTGGATGCAAGCCTTCGGACACTCCAGTAAAGTTTAATGTCAAACTTGAAGATGCTAAAGATGAAATCCCAATAGATATAGGAAGGTACTATAGCTTGATAAGGCGACTAATATACTTGTCTGATACACAACCTGATATTGCCTTTTTTGTATGGTTAGTCGATTTATGCATTCCTCATACAAGGAGTATATAGAAGTTGTGTACAGAATCTTTCAATATTTAAAGGGCACTCCCAGAAAGGACCTTTTTTCAAAAAAATGAAAGTAGAAGAGTGGAAGTCTATACTAATGTAGATTGAACATGATCAACTATTGATAGAAGATTTGACTTCTGGATATTGTACATTCCTTTGGGGCAACTTAAGCCACATGGAGATTTAAGAAACAAAGTATGGTTGTTACGAGCAGCGCTGAAGTAGAATTTAGATCAATGGCTTAAGGTGTATGTGAAGTTCTATGGCTACAAAGAGTTACGGAAGATCTTCAAATTCTAGTAAGCTTTCATATAAGATTATAATCTGACAATAAGACAGCCATAATTATTGCTCATAACCCAGTACTTGATGACAGGACAACACAAACACTTAGAAGGAAAAACTTGAAACATGAATAATCTGTACTCCACTCATTCCAACCACACAACTAGTTCCAGACATATTTGCTAAAGAATTGTTAAGACAACCAAGTTGAGCATGACGGACATTTTTGCACTAACTTATGAAGAGTGTTGGTAAATTATTAAAACTGTTATCCGATAATGATAATGATTTCATCCTATCCTCGATTCAGGACAAGATAAGTCTGTAGATTAATAAAGATAAGTAACTAGGATACTAATTCTATTATGACTGTACTGATTCTATACTATCTATATTTTCCTATTTAAGATGCACCAGTCAAAGAATAAAATTACAGAAATTTAGTTTTATTTTTCTTTTTCATGATGATCAAATCAAAGCAGTTTAAAATAGGAAGACGCCTATTCAGTTCTGTCAACATAATGATCAAATCAAAGCAATCTAAAATAGAAGACGGAAAGGAGAGATCAAATGTTATTGCATTCTTTTAAGTAAATAAAACATAACATAGTATTATCATCAGAGTACAGGCACACCAAAAGTCTGAGCAGATGGTGGAAACTTTATGAGAGTTTTGTTGATATTATAAGAAATAGGTAATCCCCAGTTCACACAGAAACAGATAACATCCAGCAGTTCACAACCACCACAGCGCCAGTTATTCCTCCTCCTCTGCCTCCTCCAGCCAATTAACAAAGGGTTCCAGGGATTTCACAAAAGTTTGCCTACACGAAAAGAATGATATAGAACAAGTTTTATGTTAGCTTCCCGTTCCTTTTTTGCATATATAATGTGTGTAGAATGTTGTGTGGGTGGCTAACGAAGTATAAGCATACCGGCCCTTGGGATTTGTTCCTTTGCGGAACCAGTAAAGAATGGTGTCTTCTGCCAGTACATCCTGCTCATACAGGGATCTCACTACTTCAGGAAACAGTTTCATTAGCTTCGCGTCCTCATAACACTGCATCTGAACTTTATACAGCAGTTCCAACTCAAGTTTTCCATTAGTGCAGAAAGTATTTAACAGTTCTGCCCATGTTTTCACCTGAGTCAAGATAATTTCCATTACAAGATCAATAAATGAGGGGTTAGAGTTGTGTTGGGAAAGGTTGGACAGTAAGGCGGCTTCTTTAGGAGCTAAACAGAAAAAGGATAAGGACAGGCTAAAAAGGAACTGTTTGCCAAAGAATGCAGTAATTGTACCTGTCTAAGTGCAGCATTGGCATTCTGCTGTTGGTTCTTCCCAGACCACTGAACAGCATCCATCAACACGTCCCACAAGATGCGAACAACTTCAATATCAGGTAGTTTAGCATCTTTAACATGTTGCTTCACCGAGTCTATGACTTCGGATATATCAGCTTCTTCTGCTATCTGGGTTGTTAAAACAGATTTCATCTCCTTCAGTTTCACCTCGAATATTTTCTTTTCATTGTATTCGACCAAGGGAATGAGTCCTTCTTTTCTGATAACAGAGACAATTTAAGTTAATATGCTCATCACAAGCCAAAGATCAACATGTCTTTTTTTCCCTAAAAGAGAGGATGCATCTGAAGAGGGGAGGATGGGGAACTCACGTAAAATGCTCAGAGAAACCCTCAGCAGATCGCTTTGCAGATGGGAAGATGTCCAGAAGATTGTCTTCCATTTTACCCCGCTTCAGAATTGAAATCAGATCATCAAGGCTATTATCAACCAGGTACTCCTTAAAGAAGTCCGTTACAAATGAAAGAACTATCCCTTTTGCCACAAGATTATCCTTAAGCAGTGGCTGGAACACAGTCTCTGGTGGAAGACCAGATAACTTCTGAGAGAATGCAAGTGCTGTGAAAATAGCCAGTTTCTTCCTTTCATTTTCCTCAAAGAGCTCCAGTGATTGAAGGAATCTTCGCATAACATTTTCAAGACTTTTTATGAGGAATGGCCTTCGCCGCAAAATCTTTTGTATATAGACCACAGATGGCAAGATGACTTCTCGCTTGGGCTCACAATCAATTATAGAGTAAGGATGACGCTCCCCCTCATCAGGTTTTGTTGTGCCAGGCTGTGTTCGGCCTCCCGTGAAAACAACCTGCACATGTACTCAAATTAGATTGTAACAGTAGAGATAAGCTGTTATGCCTAAGATATGGGAGAACTTACCTCAAAGAAGGTATCACCGTATCGTGAGAAGTTAAGGTCTGAAGATTCAATGCTTTTAGCAATGAGTTCCTGGATGCAATTAAGTTTCTTACAGTTAGAAAAACTGAAGAGGTTATTCAAACACACTTGATATGAATGTGCATTCATATAGAGACAAATTACCAAATCACCAGCATTATCCAGGTATATCTGGACCACTGCATCCGCAAAAGCTGCAGGGTCCAGCGGCGCTGTAATATTCCGTTTGCGGGTCTTAATCCGCGTGCCACTGCATATGTACAAAAAAGCATTAAGATTCCAAATATATTCAAGGTAGAGGTATAAAGTCGATAGGTTAGGAATTAAACTATTAACTTCTAACTTTCCATTCCATGCAAATCCTGTTAGCTAGAAAGTAAGAATCTTTACTATAAAACAAATAGCACCATCAAGCAAAAAGTTTGAGCCTTAAGTCTCAACCCAACAGAAAGATGTTATAATACATACTCTTATCCTTCCAATGATCCATTTGATAGCATGCAAAAACAGAACTTTCGACAAGATTTATTGTCTCTAATTCAACTCAAATATGACCAAACGAACAGACGAAACAAGTAGTTTAACATGCATGCCCGCTTGTAATCAATTACATGAAGAAGTAGGTAATACTCCTCACGGATTAAATCACGCAAAAGAAGCTGGAATCAGAAACTTTAGATGAGTATATGGTACAAAAGTTCATTGATTAATCATATTCTTCGAGATAAAGAGCAAGATCAATATAGAAAAGTTAAACGATGAAGCTTATAAAGGCAAATCATGCTTCTTGCGACCGTATTCCAAGGAAAAAGGAATAAAGCACAAAGTTAACCTAGAACAAGACTTACCCAAGAGAGGGTCTCTCCTTTGAGCTGCAAATCGAAGAAAATCCATAAACCAAATTAGTTAACAAGCTCTACTTCATAGAGAATTACTAGCCAAAGTTGAATTTAAGCAGACACAAAAACCACAAGAACAGAGTAAAATCTAACAAAAAAAACAAGAGATTCCTAGTTCAAGCAGATCTAAAATCCGGACGACCCACAAACGCTTTACCTCGATCGATCTATATGAACACTTAAAAAAGACCGAAAATTGCCAGTTTTGAATGGCCAAGGAAAAGACCACTAGTAGCAAAAACCAAAAAAAAAAAAATCAAACTTTATCCTAAAAACAAGAAAGCCAACCGGAAATTGACCACCCCAGATCGAGGGCAATCATGTTTTGAAGGAAATCACAATGAAAAGAAGCAGATCCGGGAGAAAATTCACCGTAAGAACAGTATTCAGACTCAAAGAAGCAGAAACAGAGCACAGATAAGAACCGTATACGAGACCCACAAGTAAGAATCATAACACGTAGTGATCTCACGGTAGAGCGTGTGCGTATGCTTTACCTCATAAACCAAGACGAAGATGGGATCGGAGGCGCGTAGAAGTCGCTCTTGAAAATGGGTGTCTCCGACTTTTAGAGAGGGAAAGACGGAGAAAGAAACAGAGAGAGAAGGTTTAGTGCGGTATGCTTGGAAAAAGCACTCCTTTTATTGCTAAAAAGGAAGAGACAACGCTTAATATACACGGGACGAGTAGGACGGGTCTTTCTATTTAGTTTTCTTTTCTTTTATTCACCTTTTATTAAGTGCCTTCCTAGAAAGTGATTTATACAAACACCTTGTAAACACAAAAGCTCCGGTAATTACGCTTGAGCTATCTCGCCACAAATTATCGGATGAAGAAACTGCTTTGAAGCTAAATTAATGGCGCAAGTTCTCCATTACCTTCCCTTATTCAAGGTATGGATTGTAAGGGCATTTTTGGTTGGTGTCAGAAGGAACATGACAGAGAAGTGAATGAAATATAAATTTCTGTGACTGGGAAGTTCCAATACATGTAACAAATGTTTCTGATATTGGGTTCCTACTGTTATATACACTGCTCAACAACGGCTCAAGCTTCTAACTATGGAGGTTGCTAGTGATAATGGTGTAGATCAGAGGGCCTAACAAGAAACAGCAAGCAGTGACCACAGAGGCTGCAGTCAGACCCACAGATCCAGCAAGAACTAAGGATGTTCCAGCGAGGAAGGCTAAAACCATGCCGTATATGGACCATTCACTGAACAAGAAAGCATATTTGATCAGGTATGCTGCAATATAGTCTCTTTTGACCCCTGAAGCCCCAAAATGGAGAAAGATTGATGCAGTTGATAAACCAAAAGCCAAGCAAGTAGCTATCATGAACACACCAAAACCTACTTTTTGGGTTAGAGAGCCTTGCTTATCAGTCTTGTATCCACCAGCCACCAAGAGAGCAGCTATGAAGGTGACAGTTGCAACAATTGTTGCGACTAGTAAGTTAGTAGTGGCCATGTCATTCAAATGTTTGAGAATCAATGGTTCTGCTTCTGCTTGGAGGGTTTTAATCTTCAGATTATCTCCTTCCTCACTGATTATACTGCTTGAAGTCTCTTTCCCAGGTGTTAGTTGCTGCTGAACTTGCTGCCATGGTTGCTTTATAGCCTGGACTTTGGTGGTTTCTGTTTTGACTGCCTGTTTCAGGCTTTGTAGAACACTGTGAGCCTTCATTTTCCATATAATTTGTGCCTGTGAGATTTAATATAAGACAGTGATATTAGAACATTTTTCATCTTTCACATGTTGTGTTTTGAGCAGAAGTGATTGAGCCTTACCTTTTTATGCTGTTTAATTTGTGTGTTTGACTTGATAATGTCGAATGCCGTCAACCCGGCCTTGTTCATAGCTCCTTTGTCAACTCTTGGATCGTTTGTTAGAACCAATAGAACTTCATGATGACTTTCAAGAGCTGCCAAATGAAAAGGAGTGTTTCCCTCTTTATCTTGTTCATTTATAAGATCTTCAAAGCATTGTCTTGATAGGAAAATCTTAATTGCATTGGTCTTCCCTTTCTCTGCAGCAATATGTAGAGCTGTTCGCCCTCTATTATCCAACAACTCAGATGTATCGGGACATTTGTCAATGAACTTTTCGATAACATCATCCTGACCAGCCTTAGCGGCAATGAGAAGTGCAGACATTCCTTCTTTGTCCTTAACATAGGACAGGGAGATGTCCAATCCTAATAAAAGCTCGACAACTTCAGCATTGCCCAAATATGCAGCATAGTGAAGAGGGATCCACCCAAAGTTATCAGCTTCAGAAATTGCAGATGGATATCTTTGATGCACCTCGCGCATGAAATCTGAAAAGTCGAATCAAATTGCTTAAGACCAAGGACATGTCTCCATCATATCATGGTATCTTCAAGAATAGGTGCATTCCTTTGAAGATTGCAGAAAATTAGTTTCTGGAGGAAGAAATTTACCTGCCCCAATGAAGCTAAATCTATAAGATTGTTTGAATTGTATATAACAGATCTTTGCTCTGACAGGAAGAAATTGGTTCAAGTACAAGACCGATATCTTTGACAAGAGAGCAGCAATGTTTCTAATCATATATTTCACCACGAATAGAAGTCCTGCAACTCATGAAGAAGGACAGCTTGGTCAGGACAAAACGCAAGAAAACTGAATTAAAATGTTGCATAACATTCAATTGTACTTGAGACGGAGAATTATAGGAAAGAAATTCAACAGAGGTTATGAGCAGACTTACTTTTATCTGCTCTTATGATAGCTGCGTGCAAGGCATTCATCCTATTTCTTCCAACGTAGGAGCACATAGGAACAGTTTTCAGGATATGGTTAGCAATTTTGTAGAACTTCCGATCCACAGCAAGGAACACTGGAGACTCTCCAGCACCATTCACAACTCGAGCTAATTCTGGATCTTCATTTATCAGCAGACTAACTATTTCAAAGTGCCCATTTCTTACGGCATCATGCAAAGCTGTGTCATTGTCCTGGTTCTCCATCCTCACTAATTCTTTCTCCACTTCAACTTCTACAAGTTTTGCAAAATTAACCAAAAGCTGAGACATCTGTAAACGGCCCAATCTAGCCGCAATGTGCAACGGAGAATCGCCCTTTGCATTTGCTTGATGCAGAAGTGAAAAAGGCAAAGAAATTATCTTTTCTGCCATCTGCATTCTCCCACATTTTGCTGCGATATGAAGGATGGTGGCTAATTCTCGTCTTCATGCTGTAGGTGCAGAAGTGCTACTACTGGCTAGGTATTTATTCTCCCTAAGGTTTAGTATTTCTTCCATTTGTGTCTCTTTGGTTAAATGTTGATTCTTTTCTGGAAGGTTTAGTAGTTTTTGATAGTTCTGGTTGTATGGGTTCATATCAGATTGTATTGAATCTTTAATTAGTACAGAAGAGATGCAGTGTATAGGAACTAAGCTGTAATTAACTTTAGGTCCTTATACTTACCTTTTCCCAATTCTCGAGAACCAACTTGAGGTTTAGAAGATAATTGACCTTGCTACATCACCGTCCATGGTCTGGTTCAATTGTCTTGTTGATTCCCTCCCGCCCACTAAGTCTCTATCTCTGAAGTGGCCAAAAGCCTGTAATTTTAAGCTTCATAATATTTGTCTAGCGGATCTGATAGTATTCACCTTTAAAAAAAAATTCCTTTCCTATGTTCTTACAATTTCCTGACTGTTAATGACATTTTCCCTTTCGTGCAAATAGTTAATTGTGAACATTTAATATGTTTTAAATTATACAGAAGCTTCTTTTTATGGTTACATTTTTCGATCAGATTAGTCTTTCTGTGATATAGAAAATGAATTAGAAAAAGAAAAGAAATGATAAAAGGGAAGAACCTCATCTAGGTTATAGATTTTTAGGACACCTCTGTGCTGTGGATATGAAATATCAAAGTTTTTGAGTTACCATCAATAATTATAGTAATCAATATATCTTCAGATCTCATACAGAACTTTTATTTTTTAGTCAATTCTGTATTATTATGAATTCGTAGTTAATTAAATTGATAGCGTATTTGCATTTTAGTGGCGGGGATTATATGCTTCCCAGTGCAGAGGAAGCTAAACGTCTTAAAAGTTCACTGCGTAATTGCACAGTTCGTATCTTCAAGGAAAATGGGCATAGCCTTTTGTTGGTATGTGAAGATTACAAAGCATGTGTAATTCTCAAATAATTGAAATTCTTTTGTGTTTCATGCATGTAATACTTGAGTTGTGGCATTGATTTTTCTGCGATGCTTGTAAGTTTTAAACTTGCTAACAAATGGAGCATCTATTCACACAAAATCTTTACTGGATTCCTTCAATATCAGTCCATCCTTTCGATCTTATTATGCATGTCTATGTTTTCTACCACCAACTCTTGGTGCTACCTATAAGTAAGATCAGTATGTAAGGAGAGGGTTTGGAGTGAAAGCATATTCATGTTCTAGGCTTCTAAACTTCGACATTTCATTTAAAGGGTTTTATCTTGGGAAATACGGGATAGGTACAATCTGATATCATTAAACAGTACTTGAATGATGGTATATTTAGGGGCCCTAGATCGG
>JAOQMM010000038.1:0-18790 GCA_027563515.1 Erythroxylum platyclados | reverse complement strand
TTTCTCAAGATAGCCTTCATCTTCAACTTCCACAATGAGAAATTACTCTCATTGAACTTCTCAATCTCAAATTTTGCCGCCATTGCTTCTATCACGAATTGATTCCTGATAGAATTGCTGCAATTGTTGAATTCTGTAGCCTCCATAGTTGACTACCGCCATTGCCTGTCATTTCAACATGCACCAAATCAGGCTCTGAGAGAGTTCTGTACCGTTGATCAGCTAGTTCTTTCTAGTTTTCCAGTGAATCAAGCCACCAAGAACCTGACGTATTTGGACATTCATAGATGTCCGGAGCAAGGGTTTAAGCTTTCCTGGTTTGCCATTAACTGTGAGGAATGCAAAGGCCGAGGTTACTGCAAATATGATCCAACTACCTATCTTGTCGAGTGCTCCGAGACTTGTCTTTTTACCCGAATTGATTCCTTCAAATGTGAGTAAGCTTTCTACTGTGAAAACTCTTCAATGTAGTTGGTTTAGCTGCTTGTAAATCCTTTGATAACTCAAGCTTCTTACAGTTCTCTTAATTTCGTAAACCAATCTGAACCTTTTAGTTTAAAGTTCTTCGTCCGAGGCCAATGATAGTTCCTCAGCAGGTTTCATTTCCTTGTCTTCTTCTAGTCTTCTGCTATCTCCCAGTCAGTGACTTTGGTTGTTTTTTTTCAGTTTGAATTGCTTCAGGATTTTTTGAAAATTAATTTATGTTTCGGGATTTTGATTTGCTGAACTCCCTGTCAGTCTCTTGCTTTTCATCTGATGGTCCAATTCTGACCGGGGCTTTGCAAAATTCGATTGATTATCTTGTTTCTTTCCAGATGGATTGGTTCTGTAATTTTGCTTTTGTTCAGTCCCCATCTTGCTGTTAAGTGATCTCTTTTTTTCTTTGGTTGTTAAGTGATGTAGGCTTCATGAACCTTCTGCTGCATCAGATCGTTATGACGATCATCGGATGTAAGTATTATTTCCGTAACGCTTAGATTAATTTACTAAGTAGAACTCGGAGTTCTTTCCCATCAGAATGGGATCATCAGTCATTAAATTTAATATACGCCTCTGCCTAGAACATAAAATTCAGTTGCATTGTATTAATGATCCTTTTGAATTGGTCTTGGAAACTGACTTTTACATGTTCTCATTTTCACTGCAGATCTGTATTACTTTGGACCACATGTCATTGGTAAGACTCATTCTCTTCCTGAGTAACTATAGTCCAGGATGTGTTATTAACTTCTGTTCTTTCTTACTTGCATGTATGTTTTCTGGAAAATGAAGAAAACCCGAATTGAGTCAAGATGCATATGCTAAAATAGGAGGAAAAATCTCGAGAAAGTTTCGATCTTTAAATGTCACTAACAGGCTCTCTCTATGTTTTCGAAACTCCAAATGCAGTAGGATATTTTGTACTGAGAACCCTATGTGGGGCTCCATGTCTCTTCATTTTCTTGATCTATAAATGGCGGAGGAGGCATTTATCGATGTACGACTCCATTGAAGAATTTCTCCAAAGAATCACCTCATGCCAATAAGGTACACTTACTCGGAAGTTAAGAAGATGACCAGTAATTTCAAGGACAAATTGGGTCAGGGTGGTTATGGCTCTTGCGTACAAAGGTAAGCTCCGATTTGGCACTCTGGTCGCGATAAAGATGTTAACCAAGGTTAATGCAGATGGACATGAATTCACCAATGAAGTTGCCACCATAGGAAGGATTCATCATGTTAATGTTCTCCGGCTTATTGGGTTCTGCGCAGAGGGATCAAAGCGAGCTCTTGTATACGACTTCATGGCCAACGGATCCCTTGACAAGTACATATTCTCTCAAGAAAGTTGTCACTCCTTAACTTGTCAGGATCTGTATGCAATGTCTATGGGAGTAGCTCGTGGTATTCAGTACTTACGTCAAGGTTGTGACATGCAAATGCTGCACTTTGACATCAAACCTCACAACATTCTCCTTGATAAGAACTTCACTCCCCAAGTTTCTGATTTTGGACTCACCAATCTCTATCCGGCAAATGATAGTATCCCTCCACGCACAGCAGCTAGGGGAACACTTGGATACATAGCACCAGAGCTGTTCTATAAAAACATTGGAGGTATTTCATATAAAGCTGATGTTTACAGTTTTGGGATGCTGCTAATGGAAATGGCTGGCAAAGGAGGAACTTCACTACAGTAGCGGATCATTCAAGTCAAACTTACTTTCCTTTGTGGGCTTATGATCAAATACACGGTGGAAGAGAAATAGAACTCGTAGCTGCAGCAGAGGAAGCAAATAATATAGTGTATAAGATGGTCGTTGTTGCTTCGTGGTGCATACAGATGAACCCAAACGATTGTCCTCCAATGAACAAAGTTGTAGAGATGCTGGAAGGCGATGTACAAGGAATTCAATTGCCTCCTAGGCCCTCTTTATATCCTGATGAGACATTGAAGAATGTTAGGGATGATACCGATACAATATCGTCATCCTGAGCATTAGATTTATCACCAGAATCATCAAGTTCAGTTTCGAGTACGACATAAAGGTGAGCATGCTTGGAGGTTTGAACTTGGAATCATACTTGACCAACAAGATTAAGCAATGAAACTTTGTGATTGAATCAATTTTCATCCATTACTGCTACTAAAAGCTGCAATTCTTGCCCATTTGTCATAAAAACTTTTTCACTTCTTCTGTATGTGTTAGGTTGGGGTTATCCGTAATTTTCGAGTATCTTCATCAGGTGTAAAGTTGTACCTGCCTGAACACAATACTGAAACAACAATGGATTGGGGTAGTTGGTCAAAGAAGAGGAGATTTTGAGTTGTTTCCCTCATTTAACAAGATTTAATAGGCTGATGGCATTTGATATCAACATTGCTTGATTGCTACTGAGCAAGGTGTAGATTTCTGTGGATGGTTGGCCTGGAAGGGAAAAGTAGAGATCCTGAGATGACTAGTTCCTCGGGAAGACGACCTAAATCCGATCATAGACATGTTGTCGCTGCGACTTGTGATCACTTTCTAGGCATCAGCTCCATAATTGACAGATCCAAAAGAGTGTCCGTTTACAAGACAGATCAAAACCAGGAAATCCACAGTAGTTTAGTTCTGTTCTTTTTCCTGTCATATAGCATGTCGCGCTGCGACTTGTGATCACTTTCCAGGCATGAGCTCCACAGTTGACAGATCCAAAAGAGTGTCTGTTTACAAGGCAGATCAAAGCTAGGACATCCATGGTAGTTTTGTTCTGTTCTTTTTCCGATTTGAATTATCAGTAGCCTTTGGTGTTATTGTTGTTCCTTCCATCTTTAATATTTTCTAGTGTTCTTGCAGTAGATTCTGTTAATGATTATGCAATAAATCTAAGGCTTCATGTTCAACTCCTAATCTGTGCTAAAATGGTGCAAAATGCAAAGAAAGTTCTAAACTTTACTACAATTGGCAGGAGAAAACGGTGATCTTTAATGGAATAGACAAGCAGTTACCCTTTTGTACACTTCCTACGACAACTGCTTTTCTTGTCTGTAAATAGTCTACACAAGCCAAAGTACTGAGCTTTAACCAAACGCCAATGGAGTTTGGTCGCATACATAAACTCAATTTATTAGCAACTTTGATTGGTGGCAGTGACGATGATGATAAGCCTTTCCTCTCTTCCCCACGCTGCCAAACTCCTCACGCCGCCCAATAATTGCTCTTCCCGCCATAAGCACTCTTCTTCTACCTTAAAACCCCCGAACACTTTAAGTTCCCTGAAACACCGCCTGAACCACCACATCAATGGCGGCCAACTCCGGGAAGCAATCTCAACCCTTGATCTCATGTCCGGACAAGGGTCCCACCCTGACCTCGTCACTTACTCTCTTCTCCTCAAATCCTGCATTAGGTCTCATAACTTCCAGCTCGGCAAACTCGTCCACGATTACCTGACTCGGTCACAGCTCGAGCCCGACTCGGTCCTGCTCAACTCTTTGATCAGCCTTTACTCAAAATGCGGTGAGTGGGACAGAGCCAGTGAGATATTTGAGGATATGGATGATAAGAGAGACTTGGTTTCGTGGAGTGCTTTGATATCTTGTTACGCTAACAATGGACTGGAATTGAAAGCTTTGAGTATGTTCATTGATATGCTTGAATTAGGGTTTTATCCGAATGAATACTGTTACACAGCAGCCATTCGTGCTTGTTCCAACAGAGGGTATGTTTCTTTTGGGGAGATAATTTTTGGGTCAGTGATAAAGACTGGATTTTTGGAGTCTGATGTGTGTGTTGGGTGTGCTTTGATTGATATGTTCATAAAGGGGAAGGTTGATTTTGAGTCTGCATGTAAGGTGTTTGATAAAATGCCTGAGAGGAATGCGGTCACTTGGACTTTGCTTATAACTAGATTTCAACAATCGGGCTTTCCAAGAGAGGCTATAGATTTGTTTCTGGATATGCTTGTGTGTGGTTATGTTCCTGATAGGTTTACTCTAAGTGGAGTTGTTTCCGCTTCTGCTGAACTAGGGCCGTCCTCTCTTGGACAGCAATTGCATTCTTGGATAATAAAAAAGGACTTGACTTTGGATGTCTGTGTAGGGTGTAGTTTGATAGACATGTACGCGAAATGTGCATCGGATGGATCTATAACTAGTTCCAGGAAAGTGTTTGATAGGATGCTAGATCATAATGTCATGTCTTGGACTGCAATTATCACAGCATATGTGCAGAGTGAAGCAGATAATTGGGGAGCTATAGAGCTCTTCTGTGACATGATTCAGGGACCAGTTAAACCGAACCATTTCACTTTTTCGAGCATCCTTAAGGCTTGTGCAAACTTGTTGAATCCAAGTGCTGGTGAACAGCTATATTCTTATGCTGTGAAAATGGGGCTTGCATCGGTTAACTGTGTGGGGAATTCTCTTATTAGCATGTATGCACAGTGTGGTGACATGGAAAATGCTCGGAAAGCCTTCGATGTTATGTTTGAGAAGAATCTGGTTTCTTATAATACAATTGTTGACGCATATGCTAAGAGTTCAAATCTTGAAGAGGCACTTGATCTAAGTCATGAATTGGAGGATACAGGGATTGAAGCCGATGCTTTCACATTTGCTAGTCTTTTAAGTGGAGCTTCAAGCATTGGTGCAATTGGCAAGGGTGAGCAGATACATGCTCGGGTTCTTAAATTGGATCTTAAATCAAACCTTCATATATCAAATGCTTTGATCTCCATGTACTCGAAGTGCGGAGATATAGATGCTGCCTTTCTAGTTTTTAATGAGATAAGAGATCGTAATGTTATATCCTGGACTTCAATGGTCACAGGATTTGCAAAACATGGATTTGCAGCTAGAGCTCTGGAAACATTCTGCCAAATGTTAGAGGCGGGTGTGAGGCCAAATGAGATCACCTACATTGCTGTTTTATCAGCTTGTAGCCATGTGGGATTGATTTCAGAGGGATGGAAGCACTTCGAGTCAATGACTAGAGATCACGGGATTGTCCCTAGAATGGAGCACTACGCATGTATGGTTGATTTATTAGGCAGATCAGGACATCTAGTCGAAGCTATGGAGTTTATTAACTCAATGCCCTTCAAGGCTGATGTTCTGGTCCTCCGCACATTTCTGGGAGCCTGCAGAGTTCATCAAAACAGAGACCTCGGGATGCAGGCAGCTAAGATGATTCTTGAACGAGACCCCAATGATCCAGCAGCATATGTTTTATTATCAAACTTGTATGCTTCAGTTGGTCAATGGGATGATGTAGCAGATATCAGAAAAAGCATGCAAGAGATGAATTTGATTAAAGAAGCAGGTTGTAGCTGGATGGAGGTGGACAACAAAGTCCACAGATTCTATGTTGCAGATACTGCACACCCGAGAGCTGTGGAAATCTACAGAGAATTAGATCAGTTGGTTCTTGAAATAAAGGAACTGGGTTATGTTCCTGACACAGATCTTGTTCTTCATGAGGTGGAGGAGGAACATAAAGAGCTGTACTTATTCCAACACAGTGAGAAAATTGCTGCTGCATTTGGCCTAATCAGTACGGGCAGATCGAAACCATTAAGGGTTTTCAAAAACCTTCGTGTCTGTGGAGATTGCCACACTGCAATGAAGTACATTTCGATGGCTCGGGGGAGAGAAATAGTGTTGAGGGATTCCAATCGATTTCACCATTTCAAGGATGGAACATGCTCCTGCAATGATTACTGGTGAACTTTATCTTAATTCCTGCTGATTAATGAAAGATGGTATAGTTTTTTCATCGTTCAGTTTCTAGTCAGGACTGGCATTAGGCATTGTATAGCTCCTGGCAATTAGAACATCGTTAACATTTCTCATGTCTACAACTGCAAGTTCTGACAAAAGATATATATACCAGAAGAATTTACTGATGTTTCTGCTTCCAAAATGATGAAATGACGAATAACTAAACCTTTAGTTACTGATATCAAGTTTTTAATCTTCGAAAACATGTGCTCGAAGCTGCTTGGAATCCATAAATCCAGAAATCCACTGGTTTAAAGACTCCAAATTCTTCTTCCTGACTCAGGAGGAAGCATTTCGATTTTCTTTCCTGATATGATTGTGTTCATTTGAATGGAAAGCTATAATATCCATTTCTGTCTTGACAAGCCTGATATGATTTTCTTTCTCATTACTCTCCTGATGAGAAAAGCTATGGTTTATGGTTAGGTTCTTAATATAATTTATGATCATCAAAATTGCGATTCTGAGGGATAACTTACTTTGGCATGACTTGTCTTATTCATCCAATTCTAAACAGAGCAACTTTCCAGGGTGGGGAAAGTTGACAGGGACTTTCTTCTGAAATGGAAACTGACAGCTTCTTCTTCCTCTCCTTCTGCATACGATTTAATTCCTGGAAAAAGGTTTTGGTATGTTCAGAAGTTGGTCCAAAGGAAGTAATCAAAGTGATGTTCAATTATGGCAGACTTGATAGCAACCGACCACCACACCAGCTCTTCCACCATTAATGGTCCTTTTAATCGTATTACGTATCTTAGTGAAGAGACTACTCGACTTAAAAACACTCCTTGGCAAAGCCATGCAAGAATCTACAAAAGCATAGTATTCTTCCATTGCATTGTCTTCAACATTTTCAAGGTCAAAATTTAATTAAACTTAAAAAAAGCTTTAAAAGTAGTTGAACAAATTTTTAAATGGAAACTATTAAATTAGATCGCGTCCAAATTTGAATTAAAATTTTTTATATCAATTTAGTATTAAATTAATCAAATAAAAATTAGTAGATTTAAGTTTTTTTTTTTGACAAACTCACATTTTATTTAAAGTAGTTATTAAAAATATATATAATTTTATTTATTAATAAAATAATATTTTGTTAACAGAGATAAAATGAAATTAACCCTCACAAAATTAGGAATAAGATTGATTTTTTAAAATATATTTTTGCCTGAATTATAGCATTATAAAAAAAATTAAGAAAAAAGTCATGAATGCTTCTCAAACTGAACACTATAACGAACATGTACATAACATGTAAAGCTTTCACTGCTCATTCCCATCTTTCCCGCTCACTTGACAGCATTCCACTGTTCTTACCGGACGATCTCACCTCAAATCACATATCTTTCTTTTATCTTTTTTCTTTTTCCATAGCAAGATACTATCTTTATCTCCATTCTTCTTTGTTCCTCTCTGTTTTCCTCTGTTTTTTTTTTCTCATTTAAAGCACCACCGATCTTGTTGCTTGCTTCTGACAAGATGGATCGTTTTTGTTTCTTCTATTCTTAACATGAACCACTACAAAAACTTGAATAGCATAGTCTCACGGTTCCTTTCTGAACTACAGGTCCTGCTCAAGAGCTTATAGAGAAGCCATTTTTGGAGACAATAGCTAGGGCATTAAGGCCTGGAGGGGTCCTCTGTAACATGGCGGAAAGTATGTGGCTTCATTCACATCTTATAGATGATCTGATCTCTGTCTGCAGAGACACATTCAAAGGTTCCGTGCGTTATGCCTGGCCAACTGTCCCTACATATCCAAGGTGATGAGGGTCTAAAGTTGTTCGTATTTCTTTTCTACAGCTTATAAATTCTCTTCCAAGTTCTTGAGTGACTTCTCTACCTTGAAGTCTGCGAGGCAGTTCTAATTTTCTATGTTACTTTTAGACAATTCTTTACTTATGGCCTGATTCCTTACCTGTGCAGTGGTGTTATAGGATTTTTATTATGCTCAAAAGAGGGATCACCTGTTGACTTTCTGAATCCTGTGAATCCTCTTGAGAAGGTAGAAGGAGCTATCAATCATAAAAGAGATATCAGGCTCTATAATTCAGAGGTAATTACTTGTTTGCTCATCAGTCTCCTGTTTTCTTGGGGATATCTCTAATGCTCAGGATGCTTGTTAAGTTGAACGGCATGATCTGCAGTTTTTTCCTATGCTTTCTCTACCTTGTTTAAGACATTTAAGTCGTTAGTTCCTGTCTGAAAGATTTTACTCATTAAACTGTTAACTCAGTTCTTGTGTTTTCCTGAACAGATTCACTCTGCTGCCTTTATATTGCCAACATTTTTAAAGAGGGAAGTGAAGTCTCTGTGATTCCAACAGAAATGAAGTGGAAGAAGCAAATTCTGAAATCAACGACATAAGCCCGTGTTATACTTACCAGGAAGAGAATGGATCATACCAAGAAAAATGAGAGGGAAAATCTTGCATTTTGTCTCAACTTTCTTTCCCCTACATTTGAGGAACTGGTAAACCTACACTGTCGTATCATTCTTGCAATTTCAGTACTTTATCTTGATGTTCATGCAGAACTTTCAATTGAAAGGAATTGTATTCATTGCTTCATTGTCCAAATTACCTTCCAAGTTCCAATCAATCTTGTAAAAGTTGACAAAAACAATACAACATTTGACAATATACACAAACACATATACTACATCCTGCAGATATACTGCACCCCACCAAACTGGCCTAGCTACTAATTGCAGTGTTCCAGCTTCAACCTTTCTTTCCCTTTAAAAAGAAAAGGCTTCTTCACTTTCCACTTAGTGTACATATCACAACTGATAATACAATCAATCCTGCCTATCGTTCATCAGCCGTAAAATCAGGTTCTGCTGGTTTCTGAGGAAGCATAGGTGGCACTCTGTCAGCCATTCTTACCTTGCATGTTCTGCTACGTCGCAGACCACGTAGAGCATTGGCAGCAAAGCGAGAGGCATATATAGTTGCACCTAAACTTGGTGTGCTTCCACTTGCATTCGCCTTGGCTAATGCATCTTGCAGCCTGTTCTCTTCTTGCCTGAGAGATTCTTCCAGCTTCTTTTTACTGTATCGCCGCCATGCAGCTTGGATAAAACAGGCTGCCCATGTCCTCCATTGCTGCGAGTAAAACCTGAACGTGTGACGGAGTTGTTTGCTGTGGAGCCGCCGGAATTGGGAAGCAACAAACTTCAGGTCATCAGCCATTAAAGCAAAAGCTTCAACTTCCGAAAGGGTCTGCACAGTTCGGGTTGAGATGGGAAGGTTTGATGACGAATGGGGGTCTAGAGCCCATGTCAGCAGTTCTTCACCACAGAAGTCACCAGCCTTGAGGTACTCAGAGTTGAAGAAACCAGTTCTTCCACCATTAGTGGTTGTTGTCAACAATTTGCCTCGCATGATGAAGAGCATCTCGTCCACTGGATCGCCCTCACGAACAACGTAGCTTTCCTCTGTGTAGAGTGCTGGTTTCAGACGGTCGCACATAGCATCTAAAAGTTGTTCATCCATTTTCTCAAACATCGGCACCTTCAAATGCATCCAGAAAACACAGAGTTAGCTGATGACATATAGAGTACAAAAGTAGCTATGTGCTAGCTCCTGCCAAGTTTTTTAAAATGATTTTTAAAAAATTAAAAATATATAACAATTTATTTTTTTAATTAGATCCGGGCTTGGACTACCCGAAGCCTAACCCTTCTAAGTAAAACAATGTTATTTTGCTTAAAATAATTAGATCTTGAGTCAGTCTGAGTCTAGGCTTGACCCATGGATCGGTCCATTAAAAACAATTAAATTTAAGCCCATGGGCCAGCAATTGTCATCCCTATACAAAAGAAAGCACCCCAAGTGATCAGAAAATTGCAGAAGATGGTAGAACTCACTCTCATGAGCAGAGCCAAGCAGAGATGGCGTTTTATGTCCCTTCTAAGGTCCTTAGGAAGATTATGAACCAAAGTTTCTTCATCAACACCTCTGGTCTCTTGCCACTTATATTGTTCATATCGCCTGATCCGTTCCCTCAAATTCTCAGGAAGCAAACGGTGAGACATCCACTGCTCAGCATCTCGCCTTTTAACTCTCATTTCCTCTAGTCTTGTAGTAGTGGACTGCAAATACGTCTGTTCAAAGCAACATTGGCTCATCACACTTAATATCCAATGAAATTCAAGTATTTTAGCCTAACAATGCAAGAATTACAACAAGTTCATTGAAAACCAATCAAGAATCATGTCTCAACAAGCAAAAGATGTACAAGTACCGGAAAGATTAAAGAAAACAGGTATGTGAAACATCAACAATGAAGAACACCAGATGCAAATGCAGCCACCATCGAAATATTGATTTCAGAGGAACTTTACCATGCAAGTCCAATGACATCAAATGGAAACTTATGTCCACCAATGAGCATGTGACTGTAAAAATCGACTCATGACCAGCACTCTCAATAAAACAACAGACCTTACAACGAAAGGTGTATGGAATACCAAGATTCTGATTATATTCTAAAAACCATAATAATAGCATAAAGGACTGGAAATAGAAGTTATCAGCACCAACCTGCATATTTCCAATAAGAAATGAGAACAGGACCAAACCGGAGATAGAAATGAAAACTGCAAAGCAGATTTCCCAGACATAGGTACTTGTACCAAGGTTTTGGCCAAGAGAACTGCAAAAAAAGCATCAAACATAAGGCACCACACATTGTGTTTGTATGTTGATGGAAAACTACAAAATGCTGTACCTCAGATTTCGCAAGCCCCACCAAAAACAGTAAAAGAACTTCTTCGGAAAATCGGTAGAAGCAACAACGCCAGACTTGAGAGCATCGAGGAATATTCCGAATTCGAAAACCTGTTTATCAGACTGTATTGGACAATAGTCATTAAGGAATGTCTTATTCCCTAATTCACCACCACAATATAGAGTATTCCTGTTACATCCAGTTTTCCAACAGGCATCTTTCCAGCAAGAAGTCTGTCTCTCAATGGAAAACAAGTACCAATAGGCTCCAAATACCTGAAATCAGAATTGAACAATAATCATCTAAACATTTGTACTAAAGCCAGAAATAGCATTTCTGTAAATAATATCTTCTGTTCATGCAAACTAACTAGGGGAGCTAATAGTGCATGCTTAATTTATTGAAATTTGAATAGAAAATTATCTATTAACACTATTACAATCACAGTGACAATGTTTTAAGTAAAAACTCTTTGCATAATGAAAAGCAGTCTCCGTTGATGAAGCACACAAGACAGATGCTTATCATGCAAATGCAGATAAAGGAAGAGTATAGGAATATACAGGAATAAATTAGGGAATAGAATCAATGGAATGAAAAGATGAAAATCCTCCTGCAACCCAATGCCAAGGAATCCTGTTCCGAATCACTGAGGCATCGGCATATAGGAATAATGCATATCTTTCCATTATCTACGAAAATAAGCATTGTTATAGCAGTAAAAACTTACATGACTAGCTACCATGTAAAGAAACAGATTAAATGCAGCTCCAGCCCAGGCTGTTTCTGTAAGTATTCCGGAAGTTCTTGTAACTTCCTTGTACAGCGGGTAAATCCGCATGACCCTTGGCAAATACTGGAAGAGGACAACAAATTTCAGCAAGTTCTTTGTATTCAAAGATCTTGAGCCCCTCATCTTTGGGATGATTATTAGAATCACCACCTGCGTGTAAACCATGAAGTTAAGATTCCAGATATAGTATCAAACCCCAAAATACCATGCCAAAGGTTGTCTTTTCCAAATCACTCCTATTCTATCCGCATAAAATGTTAATCCAGATGCTTCAAGAGTGTCCAACCATTTCCACAATTAAAATACTAGAGTTGAAATGTCATCAGTACTGAATATAACTATTTAAAGTTGGTAATTGTCCTGAGTCTTTGGACCATATGAACAATGTTGAATACAACAGAATGCACATAGTGTAACTAAATAGAAAGCTTATGTCCAGGAAATATGATCGACCGACCATGCTAGGAAAGATTCATTTGTATGCCAAACAGAATCTATAGGCTACACTTCACCTGTGGGAGAGGAAGGACTGCAAGAATGTCGATCAAGAAATACGATGACAGATACCTCTTTGCTATTGCCCATGCATCTTCAACGAGAACTCCCCTTCCAAAAACTCGAGACGAAGGAGCAATAAAACCAGTGCGAAATTGAAAAATAATGTGAAGTATATAGAAGACATCAGTGAATGAACGCAAAACACTGGCAGTAACCTCCATTTTCTCATCCAAGCTAAGGCACTTCTTGTCATCATCAATAACAGGAACATAAAAGAACAAGGGATCTAGTGAAACAGCAACCAGACATGACAATACAAATATCTTGTTCCACTTTTGAAGGAAAGGCCCCTGTGGATCAAGAATTTTAATCCTGGAACTTGAGTTTTTATCAGCAGAACTGCCAAAGGAATATGACTTCAAAGATTTTCTGATCCTTTTAATTCTTTCAGAACCAGACTCCAATCTTCTGTGAAACTTTTCAGAAACTGAGCTTATAGTGTTTCTAAATTTTCCTGAATATATCACATGACTGTCAGAGTACTGTCCGTCTACACTTTTCTCTGAGTTCCAATCCTGAAACCTGAAACAACATCAATGTAAGAAGTCAAGTGTCTAACATTTCAACTTACGAAAACACAACCTTATAACAAGTGGAAATGAAACCAACTCACGTCTCAAAAACATCCTAAACACCATCAGATTCAAATTGGTATGAAGAATGCAATTGAATATGCAGTGGCAATCTAAGAACAAAGCAATCCTAGAAAACAAAAAAGAAAACGAACCTCACAGACTTGTCCCGAGGATAATTCATAACTGAACTTCGTTTAATGTTATCAACAAAACCCGACAAATCTCTTCAAGACTTCGAACAAAGCATCACATACGAACTCCTGCAAACGTTAGAAAAATCCTGGTTTAAACCCGACAACAAACGCAACGAATCGAAGCACGAGTTGGAGACATCCCAATCCATGGATAAAGTTCACAAACACTCACTAACAGCAAGGGAGACGAAGACCCAGAAACAAATTGCTAAGAATGAAGAGTTGAAACATCGGAATCTCCAGTTTCCAATCCCTTGGAAAACTTCCATTTCCATAACCCCACATCCCAAAAATGGAAACTTTTACAGGAGAAACTGAACAAAAATGGAAACTTTAAAACATGCTAGATTCCCGGAAAATCAAAAAACGGAATCAGAAAACCGCCTAATCACCGGTTTCCTTCTCAACTCGCGATGCTATTACTATCCCAACCAAAAAACGACTCAAAACAAAATAAAGCTAAGAACAAGCATGGTAAAGACCAGAGATTGAATTCAGCAGAAGAATCAACTCAAATCGCCAAAAGATCAAAAGGGTTGACAGTAACTTACTTGAAAATAAGAAATCAGATTAAAAAAAATAAAAAGAAAGAAGAACTTGAGGACTCCTCCCAATTTGGTTGGTGC
Organism: Erythroxylum platyclados; assembly: GCA_027563515.1. NCBI lineage: Eukaryota > Viridiplantae > Streptophyta > Magnoliopsida > Malpighiales > Erythroxylaceae > Erythroxylum > Erythroxylum platyclados. The sequence continues at coordinate 5,067 of JAOQMM010000038.1, read as the reverse complement.
CAAGAAAGTATCAAAGACACTTCCTTTCTCTTCACTTTTCAACGTCAGCTTCTTGTTACTGAGTTATTAGACTACTTGTCTGAAAGAGAGAAAAAATGAGAGAGTACAAACACTACGGAAATGTCTAGGAAACATCGAGGTCAAGTGGTCAACAACAACAGTGTTCTGTGTAATAAAAAAGATAAAATTTATAAGAAAACAGAGAAAAAACCAAATTTATTAGGTAACACTGTACATAGAAAGCATTCCTCTTGATGAAGAAGGTCAAGAATTAATTAATTACTGTTATACGTCGATAGTGTATGACCGGTTTTACCGGTTTACGCAAACATTCAACTGTTTTTTTTTAACACTTCTTTTTGTTCTTACGTAATGTTTTCTTAATGTAATAAAATGATATAATATGACTTATGAAATTAACTAGGCATAGTGACAGAAGTTACATTAAAAAAATAGGGATGGCAGAGACAGATATTCCAAGGTGTTGACATGTGAATAGGCTATTAGGTGAGTCCGGACTAATTTGACCTAAAATTAACGAATTTAATTTAAATTGGTTAAATTTTCAGTTGAATTTGATTTTTAAAAATTTTTAAACTTCAAATTGACCTTAAATTTGAGCTGTTTGATCCTGTTAAACATAAAATTTAAAAAATTTAAAATATATATATTATTTATATAAAATTTTGTTGTTTTTAAATTTAAATTAGAAAATATTAGAGTCTGACTTGAATATGGGTTCAAGTTCAAAGGGCATGGGGGATGGCATTTCCTGCCCAGCCTGGCTTGTGTTTGCCCCGAGTTAGGTGGGCAGTGGGCCGGCCTGTGGCACCCTTTTAATGTGTAAAACGATGTCATTTTGACAAATTTAAAAAAAACGTAGACGGGCTAGGCCAACCCGCCCTGCCTGATGATCCGGTGAGCCACAGGCTGACCACAGGCCAATCAGCCAATGGTCAAGCCGGGACAGACGCGAGCCCGACCTGTTGCCTAACTAGAGCATGGCTCAAATCCAATTAGACTTCAAACAGAATCCAAGCCTAGAGCATCCTAATGTCATCTTTAGTTTGGAATTCCAAAAAAATTGAATATCTTTTTTATAAATTTTAAATTATGATAAACTAAAATTAAAATTTAAGATTCAAATTAACTTAAATTATTAATTACAATTTATAAAAACAAGTAAACAGTGTAGTGCTAAATATATAAATTATGATGCAAAGACAACATAACATAAGAGAATATTTATTTATATAATTACAGCAAATAATATTAAAAAGAAAAATTAATTAATAATAGATTATGCTAAATTGATAAACTTTAATCCTATTTTGTATGTTTAATAATTTATTAAATGCATATTAAAATTAATAATTATAAATTTTATTGTTATAAAAAAGATTATATACTCCAAACAAGGGAATAATATTAAATATTTTATCCAACAAATAGAGAGAGACAACAATATTTTCCAATAGATTCTATGCAGTCCACGTGGCCAGTGGCTATTGGGGGCTTCAGATCAAACTACACTAAATAGATTCAGGAAGTGCGCCACGTCGCCACTTGTATTCGGTGCACACGCACCCACACTATCAATTTCTTCTTCTTCTGCTTCATCTTCTTCGTCATCTTCTTCTTCTTCAGCTTCCTATATATAGAGGAAATAGCAAAATGGAGAATTGCTTTAAGATTCTCTAGGGTTTCAGATTCTATTCTATTTCGCTTTAAGCTTTATATTAGTAATGTTGAATCTCAGATTCAGATCCTTACCTTTCTATTCTTGACACCGATCCTACTACTTTCGGAGCTATCGTTGGCTTTTCTTATTTTTTGATCGGTGGTCTGTCTTTTTTAGCTGTTCCTTTTGTTTGTTATTTTTTGTTGGGTGTGGTTTGTGAGCTCCATGAGTCGACTAAATTAAGGGTATGAATTTTCTATTCCTGCTGTGTTATTAATTATAACCGTTTTTTTTTCTTTGATCAAATTTTTGTTTTGTTTCTGATCCTTAGATTACACCTTAAGTAGCTGTGGGACGAGAAAGCTTGAAATGAATCAACTTCGAAGAAGTTTTCCCAAATAAATTTATCTGGGTTTTGTGCTTTTTGTACGTATGTATGCTTTTGTGATTGTTATGAATGCTTGAACGTGGCTTAGTTCTTTTTGGTTTTGATTTCTGCAATCATTTTCGAAGGAATTTGAGAATATTTGGTGCTTTAATTATACAAAGTTTCTGCATTTCATTCCAAAAACTTTTTTCTTTTCCTTTTTTGGCTATTATGACTTATTTGTTCCTCTTTATTCGAGACCAGAAAAGTCGAATCTTTCTTTTTCGTGAGTTCTAATTCGCCAAATGGAACATTCTTTGGTTAATGATTTGAGGACTTCGGATTTGTTTGCAGTTTTAAACATATTGGGGTTACGAGGTCTAGAGTTTGTAATGATGTTGCACTTTCTTTTTTATTTGTCAGACTCGGAGATCTTCCGGTGAAGACCAGATTGATCTATTTTAGATGGTATGCAACAGCTGCTTGAGGATTGCAATCGCTCAAGTTTGTGGATTCTCAAAACCAATTGTGCAATTACGCAACGCCAGAAAGAGTTTGCATGTTGGTCTCAGCTTAGGTCATACTTGGGATCGTGGATTTTTGAGGGGCATAAGTATGATGGTTGATTCAAGTTCAGCTGCAAATCGTGGACCAATTGCTGACGTGTTCAAAGAGAAAAATGAAGATGGTGGATATGTTAGTGGAGGATGGAAAAGGTGATGATGAATTAGAATTGACAAACTATCTCATCAAATTATGTTAAACTTCAGTCACACTAGTAATCTGTCTCTCGGATTATCAGATTCAAAATGGCATTAAGATGTATCAAAGCCATTCTTAATGGGTTCTTATTCATTTGACAGTGAAGATGGAAAACTGAGCTGTGGATATTCAAGTTTCCGGGGAAAGAGAGTAACCATGGAGGACTTTTATGATATTAGAAATGCCAAGATTAATGGCCGAACAGTTTACATGTTTGGTATCTTTGATGGTTAGATTCTAGATCTTATATTTCCAGAGGGAATATTATCAATTCTATTGCTCTTGTTTATTATATGATTGAACTGGTTAAAAGTTTCCATCCTATGAACAATACAAGAATGCCTACCGTTGAATGATATCTTCTGTCTCAACTGTGTACCTCTTAATTAGACTGACTAATGCACACGGTAAATATGGTCTCTTCATGTTTATAACTGAACAAGTGGAACCAGTTTGCATATGTTGAAGGCACTTATCGATGTTAACTCTTACATGACAACGATCTTGAATAACTGGGCAACTGGCTCCATAGTACTCGAGTTATCACCTCACTTTAGTTGACATAAACCTTACAAAAGACGGAGGGAAATCTGCTGCTTGTGGTGTCATTCTGAAAATCGTGATACTTGGATAATATTTGGTCTTATAACTTTTTCTTAAAATTCCCATGATTGTATTTCTTCATTTCCTACCTATATTGATGTTAATTATCTCAACTTGCTAAACACATTTTTGGCGTAGAACGTGAGGTGTGAAGTAACGCTTTTTATTGCTTCATTCTTTTTCTTCTTTTCCTGTGTTTATGGGAAAGTCATAGTTGGTGTGGTCTATTTTGCTCCACTTTTAACATTTACAAGATGTTTCATAATCATCACAGGTCACGGCGGTTCACGCGCTGCTGAGTATTTGAAGGAGCACCTATTTGAGAATTTGTTAAAGCATCCACAATTTACAGCAGACCCCAAATTGGCTATAAGTGCGTTCAATTATTTTTCTTACTTTCCATTGTTTTCCAGCTGTATGCTGTTTATGGGGTACTAATTTCCCTCTATCATCTATGCAGGTGAAACATATAAAAAAACAGATGCCGATTTCTTAGACTCTGAAAAGGATACCTACCGTGATGATGGCTCTACTGCTTCAACGGCAGTGTTAGTCGGTAACCATCTATATGTTGCCAATGTTGGAGACTCACGAACTATAGTATCAAAGGCTGGAAGAGGTATTATTAGCAATTTAGAATAATTTCCTCTAATGGACGGGAAATTTTCTAGCTCTTAAGAAAAATGCTTCTTTTTGTTCCCCCTTAGTATCATTGAGTTTAGTGTTATAGTATGTAGGCAATGAGTTCTTGTTATTCTCATTTTTTTCCAAATTGGGCCAGTGGGAAGGTCAATTTGTTCTGTAGCACTTCACTCCTTAGGGGATCAGAAAGTGTTGTTAAGACACTGGGACTTTTTACGAATTTCAATGGGATGCTGAAACAGTAAGAATCAGTTGAAATAGGTATATGTACATAATAACAACTGACCAAATAACCATCAATTTTTGGAGGTACAGTGCACTTAGTTTGAGGCTTCATCTAATTTATTTTAACAAATTTGTGGTACCTGCAATTATTAATTGTCATCTTGCAGTTCAACAGACTTGAGTTTTGTAAAGCTGGCATGGAACCCCATAACCTAATTTCCCTTCCTTTTTTTCCTGCACAGCTATTCCTCTGTCCGAGGATCATAAACCAAATAGAAGTGACGAGCGGAAGAGAATTGAAAGTGCTGGGGGTGTAGTAATGTGGGCAGGTAAATTGTTCTAAATTATGGCAAGTTCTGTTGGCTGTGATTTCAAACATTTTGCTAAAAACCAGCTCATCTATTGGCAGTGGTTGATTCCTCCATTTGATGTGGCCATGATTTATTGTTTTATTCTGAATTATTTTGAAGAAGTTTGATTGGTTAAAGAAAGAAAGCTTGTGCATTTTGTGAGCCATTCATCATCTAAACATGTTAAGTTTTTGGCAGGATGAATATGGAATGAGACCAGGGATTAGCTAACTGATGCTTGTTAAAGCTTTCCTACTGCTTGGTTATCTCATGCACATATAGACATGTCTGCTAATAATTTGGATAAGCATGATAATTAGGCAGAAATGGTATCGAACACCCTACCCAGTTTCGAAACTGATGAGCATGAGAAACCCATACTTATCTGTGACCCTATGTATGCTGTTCCAATTAGAGCGTCAGAACTGCTTAATCCC
>JAOQMM010000035.1:32318-61805 GCA_027563515.1 Erythroxylum platyclados | reverse complement strand
ATTTTTTAAAAATAAGACTTCTATTTATTACTTTAGTTTTCTATCTACTTATAATTTTTAATATTTTAAAAATCAAACCGAAAGTTAAAGTAATAAGATAAGAAATTTAAGATTTAAAAAGTTCAACATATATTAAACCGTCATAAAATTAGTTAAAGAATAAATAAAATTCAAATTTTAAAATATGATTTAAAGAGAATGTCCTTACTGATCAAAGAATTTGAAGTTTAATTAAAAATTGAGATTGTTAAATAAAAATTAATTGATTTATTTTAGTTTATAAGAACTTATTAATTAATAAAAATTAATCGATTAATTAACAAATTTATCAGTTTTTAACAATAAGAGTTAATAAAGCAAATTCAACCAAAAAGTTGGTCGGTTTAAGGTTTTATGGTTGAAACGATTAAATTTTTTAATCATTGATAATTTCATAATTTAATTACTGTTTTAAATAAAAAATAAAATTAATATAATAACTAAAAAATTATCAAACCGTAAATAATAATTTTCAAAGCACGAATAATGAAATAGAAAATAAAAAATCACTAGAATTTAGTATATTTATTTAACCCTACAAAACTACCAACTCCATTGAACTTTTAAGTGTTATATATAGCTTGATATTATTATTATTATTATTTAAAGGAAACACCACAAGACATGGTGACCCATGTCCTTTTTCTGTCTGTGAATTGTTTACATCTATCAATTTCCGTGTGTTAAGTTCTCAAAGAAAGTCTGAACAAAACAAAACAAAATCCAAGTCTAAAGTGCAGTTCATAAATTAAATTAAATTAATAAGTCGTGCCCACGAGTGTGAAGGAAGCATGGTCCTGAAAATCTGGTTTCCACTAAAAAAAACGACAGAAGGAACCAAATGGGAACATCTCAGTTTCACATATCTTTATGGAATATAAAAAATTGATATTGACTGATTTAATTATAAAAATTTTAAACTATTTTATTTTTTGCTTTGATTTATTTTAATAATTTTTGTTGTTAAAAATTGATCAATTTATTAATTAATCGGTAAATTTTATAAATTAATAAATTTTTATAAACTAAAATAAATCAATTAATTTTCTTTTAATAATCTCTTTTTTCAATTAAACTTCAAATTATTCGATAGATAAGAACAATCTCTTTCAATCATATTTTAAATTCTTTAATTTTATTTAATATTTAGCTAACTTTATAATGGTCTAATACCGATTGAACCTTTTAAACTTTAAATCTCTTGTCTTATCGGTTTAACTTTCGGTCCGATTTTTAAAACATTGATATATATATATAGAATTTGCGGTGGGTTATAATTATATTCTTAATGATATACAGTTTCGAAGCAGGTACTTTACTTGGTTGGATTTGTGATCGAAATGATATTAATATATAGAGCAACCACTAAAGTTTGTCTAAAAACTTTCATGCGTTCAATATTGGCTGGCAACCAGAATTAGAGGCATTAAACACAATTTTGTTTTCTTCTATAATTTGTGGACATGTGAAGTTTAGTTTCCACATGTGGACACCATTTTCAGCAAACATTAGAATGTGATTAGGTAGAGACATAGATTTCTCTGATAATTATAAGACAATAATTGATATCTCGACCAATAAATATTGAACGGTAAAAGAAACACATGTTTTACAATTGTTCATTCAAAAAAAATAATAATTATCAAGTTTTATTAACATTTTTCCGTCTTAATTAAATACGTAACACATTAAAATACAAAATATATTCATGTAACAAAAAAGCATACTGTTATTTTTATTCGTATAATTAATGTGATAATTCATATAATTATTTATAAGATACAATTTTCAATGTATTAAAACTTTTTTTAAGGAGTAGAAGTTTTTTTTCATAAAAGAAGTAATCAAATACTAGAGTGTGATTAAGTAAAGATATTTGATATCTCAATTAATAAATATAGGTATTATTATTTGAATCAACTTATATTTCCGTTGTTTGGTTTTAGGTTATTGTTAAATAATTTACTTAAAATACATTATTTATAACTTAAAATACATTATTTATAACTATTTATTTAAATAATAATAATAACAAGTTTGATTAACATTAATCCATCTTGACTAAATACACAACACATTAAATGCAAAATGTATTTTCGTAACAAAAGGATCCATAAATGCTTTTATATTCACTTAATTAATTAATGTGAATATCCATAAATATTTTTTTCCATCAAGTGAGTTATTTAGAAACAGTTTGTTTAATAGTTAAGAGCAAGACTGAATTATTAGACCTCTCAAAATCTCGTGACTTGGCGAAATTTCTATTGAGTGTTTTTGTTGTTATTATTCTTTTGATTACTTATAAGATAATTTCTTCAATGTATTAAAACATTTTTTAAGGAATGGAAGCTAAACCATATACATAATTTTTTATAGATTTTTAAAAGACCAATCATTGAAAGGAGACCATCAACTAATTTCCCATCTCTTAATCTGTGTTTTATAGATATTTGAAAGAACACAACCATTGTATCTCTTACCAAATCCCACAATTTCTGGCTCGAAAAATAAAGATCCTCTTGCATTATTTTCACCGAAATGTTCATGTTCTTCTTCTTCTCTCTTAAACCCTTTTTCATCAACTTTTAGGATTCCTCACCAATGAGCAAAGATAAGCGCAACTTTACAAGCATACCAAAACCCCAACCCCATAACAATATCTTCTTCTCCTATATAATATACATTTCTAAGTTGTACCTCCAACTTAAGCCCACATCACCCCACATGGGATCAGTCCACGTGCCTCTCCATCGACTCCAAATTGCCGGAAACCTCGCCGGTCACCGGTCCTTTGTCAGTGGGTCCCACCGTCCCCGACTGTGCCGGTTGCCAACTGTCCTAAAGTCTCGAGACAAAACCCTACACAGAGGGTGAAATTTGACTCGATTTGTATATGTTGCGAGAGTTATGAACCAGCAAGATATACTAAAATAAGAAACTTGCCAATAAGGACCAAATTTGAGACAAAATTTTAAAAACAAAAAAGCAGTGAGATGATAAAAAGAAGAGTCTTTTTGTCAATTATTGAGAAATATAAAAGCATTAAATAATATAATTTACATGGTTTTCTGCAGTGAATTCTGCAAATGTTCCATGAACGTGCATGTCCAATATTGATGAACTATTCGTGAACCTCAACCTCTTCATTTTTTTATGTGTATATGTAGCGGTGGAACCGCATACGTTGTGTTTCAAGTTTGTTTAATATATATAATTGTTAGTAAATTAAATATTTTTGTATTAACTATTTGACAAAATGGGTTAATTTAATTAATATTCACAAAATTTAAAATATTTTCACTTTTAATCAATTATTTTTTTTACAAATTTTAGTTTTAATTTAAACTTTCACTCTTAAATTAAATTTCCCTACTTGGTCTTAGCAATAAAGAGAAAAGATAGATTATTACTTATTAGTGTTGTTATGGTAACTCATAAAACCGAGAGATTAGCACGTGAATATCTTCAGTTCACTCCTTAATTTGAGAGATTACTCACCCCTGTCTCTTAATTATTCTTATAAACGATAAGAATAATTTATTTATAATAATGATAACTATTAATAAGCACCGCGCTAGTAACCTTTTTTTCTTTGGGATATCTACGAGTACTCATGTTGTCCACTGAAAGTGTACTTTCGACTAGTGTCAGGGTCTTTGTTTTGTAAGACTTCACATGCTTCCCAGATGGTATCGTTTTATATGCAGTTTGTTCACTCTTTTTGAGCTTCAATAAGCTTCCAGAGAAGGTAATGCTTTGTTAGATAGCTAGACAGAAGCATTTATCTATACTCTATACATGCATGTTTTAAAAATTGGATGGAAAATTAAAATAATAAAACAAAAAATTTAAAGTTTAAAAAATTCAACCATAAAATTGATTAAAAATAATATAAAATTTTAAATTTTAAATAATGATTAAAAAACCATCCTTACCATTAAGAATTTTGAAGTTTAACTCAAAAAGGAGACGTTAAATAAAAATTAGTTGATTTATTTTAATTTATAAAAATTGATTAATTTATGAAACTAACCGATTAATTAATAAATTGATTGATTTTTAACAATAAAAATTATTAAAGTGAATTGAACTGAAAAGTCAGTGGTTCAAATTTTCACAGTTGAATCGACTGAATTAATTAAAATTTTTAATCATAGCTATATATTACTAGAAATATACAAGTTTTTATCAAGGAAAAACATAATCTTTCTATCATTTTTTAGATAGATACACATTATATTTTCTTAAATTAAATTCACCGAAAATCCTTATAATTTGAATATATTTTATTAATCTTTAGCTTTTAAATTTTATCACTTTATCAATGATAACATTTGTTTAGTTATCCTATAAACTTTTTTACGATAATCTATTAATTTATATTTACTATCTATTAAAAACGTCATAATATAAAATTATTCAAATTTTAGAACAACATCATTTTAGAATTATGGATATTATTAATAAAATATATCAAAGAGAGTTATATAATTACTAAATAATATTATAGAGAGATAAATAATAATGTTTAAAATATGAAAATTAAAAAAAGATTGAACCAAATAAAATTTTAATATACTTAACCCTTTTTTATTAAAAATTTATTATTTTATCCGATCCGAACCATTTGATAGTTAGGTTCCATGTATGACCCAATCTCAGGCTACTTGATATTCATTTAATTATAGGTCATGAAATTGCACGTTACTTTGTTTATGTTAACTTCAGTTCCCAAACATTGTGTTTGACTGAGCTTATCTCTTTCTTTTAATTTCTTGTACATTATCTTTTGGTCATAAAGTTGCACGTTAAAGGTATAATCTTTTTAACTCGGTAGAAGAAACTCTTCAGAAAAATTCACCTAAAAAGAACGAAGGCATGTGATACTGCTTCAAAAATATCGACCTTTATACATATTCTCCTCTTTTCCCTTTTCTTTTTTATCGTGACCTTAAAGGATATTGGAGACACATACAACTATACAAGCCTCAATATTTTTACATGGAATTAATTATAAGATTAAAAATATAAATCTTCTATGTGATTTAAAAAATTTAAATGATTACTTTATCATTTAATTTTTCGAAAAAAACTTATTCAAATTTTTAATTTTCCAATAAAAATATTCTCTTATGTTTTAGTTAAACGTAGATTAATCAAATATTATTTACATGAGAGTTCAACTCAACTTTTAAACTCCGATAGAAATAATTAAATTAAACTAAGAATTTATCATAAATATTTTAAATTATTAACTTACATGTAACTTAATAGATTCTGATCCTATTTAAAGTTGAGTTAAGTTACTATATTAGTGATATTTGATGTGCATTTCATCATCATTTTTAATCAAAGTTTAAGAGAATAAGTTTTCCTAAGAAAATTAAAAATTAAATTTTTTTGATAATTTTAAAAATTAGAAATTTTCTCTAAAATTTCTTAAATTACATGAGAAGATTATGACTTTACCCTTAATTATATTAGATCTCATGTTATTTAACTTTTTTTTAATCTCTATATTATAAAAAATTTCATACTCCTTTTTTATTATACAATTTCTTTTGTCATATTTTTTCAAGTCTACTATTTTTTGAGTTTAAAAAAGTAAATAAAACTAATAAAATATAACATAAAGTTTGTGAGATAGCTAAAATAATAATATAAGAGATAAATAGAAATAAATTATAAAGATATTTAACTTTTGAAGTAATTCAAGTGTCATAAATGATGTTACGACCCTATCATTAATTTTCTCTATTATCTAAGAGATCGATCTCTGGTTTCAATTTCCAAATTAAGTATGAAGAGTGTTGGTATTAATTATTATAAGAGCATGGTTTATTAATAAAAGACTAATAATCATAACCTCTCAAATGAAAAAAGCATAAGTAATAATTGTAGCAGAAAAGAGACCAAACATCTCTTGCTTCAAATGCAAGCCTTTTGAGTTGCTTCTGTTTGAAGATTTATTCTCTGATCAATACTTAGCATTTTGTTCTATAAAATTCCATGTCTCAGTCTTATCTTCTCAATCTTTTCTTTTCTGTTCCATGCTTGGATTGTTTTGTTCTAACTCATAACACGTACACCCTCATCTTCAAGACCCGACAAGGCGACATGTTCATAAAAGCTTCAACTAAGGGTGGCCCTTCTTTTTAGAACAGATCTCTTTTTCGAGCTTGGTATTTATATATGATCTATATATAGATATATAACAATTTACGTCACTCTTAATTCAGTTTCTTAACCATAAGCAATGATTATTACAGGCCTTACCTTATTAGGAAATTAAATTCCATATATTATTGCTATAAATTTGTATTTTTTTTAATTTCTATTTAAAACGGTATATACATAAGAAGAAGGCTATATCCATGTCAAAAGTTAAAATATATAACATAAGAAGAAGGCCATAGGGTTTTGTCAATTTCATACATGAATATAATTAGCATCAGTATTGTAAAAAAAGAAAAACCATATAATCACATTTTAAAAAACACTAAAACAACAAAATATATAGAATTTGAATATCAGACATGAAATAATCAAATGCCACTAATATGTTGACTCAACTTAAATGCTTAATTGTTAAACCTAATCTAGAACCAGTTAAATTCGCTTGAATTAATAATTTAAAATAAATTTATAATTAGTTTAGCTCAAATTTAGAAACTAAGTTATAATTGTCATGTATTTATATTATATGTGTTTTATTATTTTTTTTTAATAAAAATTTTCTAAAAAACATAATAATCAAAATAAATTTTTACGAAAAATTAAAGAATAAAAGATTTTTCTAATGCTTTTGGAAGTACAAAAGAAGTTTATATCTTTTGCCTAAAAGAAACTTCAGTCAACACAAATATCTATTACCAATGGACACGGCCAGATACTACTGATCTGCTTTGTTTATTTGTACGGATCAGCTTTTGTAGTGTAAACATTAGTATCACCACTTACTATACAAGAAGGAAGTAGTAGCAAGTGGACCTACTTGTGTAATGCAATGCAATGAACTGCCCACAAAACACGTATGAGTAGGAGTCACCGGCGACACCAGAATCAAGGTCATCTTGGGTTTGATGCTCATTCACTTATTAATGGTGGATGATCTGTGCCTGAGCAGAGTGAGAGCTAAATATATATTGGACTTGATGCCATCTTGTATCATTGACTCATACGTATTATCCTGTCGTGGTGTGAGTATAATATTTTTTTTATATAGATAGTAATAATTTGTAATCAAGAAAACTCAGATTTAGAAGACACTTAAGTCTTATTTATGTAATACATTTGTAATTAAGTTAAAAGATCAAAGATGCAATCTTTACCAAAATTTTAATCCCCATGATGAATTAGTTTCATAAATATTTTGAAATATACAAATTCGACCCATCAAAATATTAAATATTTAAACTCATCTCGTAGATATTTCATGTCGTTAAATTTTTTTATAAGTTACTTTTTTAATAATAAATCATTTTTTTAGTATCTCTTAATAAAAGTTTTTTTTTTACTATTTCGTGATATCTATATCTATCAGCAGGATTCATATTAAATATTATTTTTGTATTTATGTCTCTAAAATTTGAGCATGTGTTCGAACCGATAGAATTTTCAATACTATTCATTCTATTTTTTGTAAATATTTTTTAAAAGTTATTTATCATAACAAGTTTACAATCAAATCATTTATGGAAGAATTATAGAGGGACATTATTATAAATTTGCATACACATCAAATATTTTAAAAAAAAAAGTTAAACAGATAAGCATAATCTTCTCATTATATAAAAATATTATCATCATTTGCTCAAAATTATAAAAATACACCACATGAAACTATGGAATGCAAGTTGAGCTCTAGAACGGCAGAAGAAATTGAAACGAATCAAATACCAAATATAACAAAAAACGAATATTAATTAATTAATAACGATAATTTGGCAGGACATGCATGATTTGTCGAACTTGGTGTACTTCCCTAGCTGTCTTTAGTTTATGGAGTTATATACCATGGAGGAGATGAAGAGACGCCTGGCCAGACCGACGACGGCTCTCGAGAACCAGACCGGTCTCTCTGCGTTGATCGATGCTTTGGTTTTGCTAATCCATATGATTCTTTTTTTTTTTCTCACTTTAATTCAAACATGGGATCTTTAAACACTAGTTTCTTCATCGCTAACGGATACACACACTTTCTTCAAGAAAACTAAATAATAAATCAATTTTCACGTTTTTTGAAATGAAGAACTAATTAATTAATTAATTAATTAATTATCTTGTTCTAAAAATCCAAGCAAGTAAAATTAAACACTAAGCTAAGAAATATCTTAGATGATTTTTTTTAATAAATAACTTATTAAAGTCTATTTTTAAATAACTTTTCAAACTTGACATAAATATAATTATATGATTTTTCAATACAATTCTATATTTTTAAATTTGAAATTGCCTTTTCCATTAAAAGAAAAAGATATTATTTAAATTTGTAGGTAATTAAAAAAGTTCATGTTTAAATAATTTCTCAAAATTAATACAAATTTACATTTATTAAATATCCAAATTTAAAAGATACTTTTACATAACCAAAATTATCATATATAAAAATTAAAAGGCAATAAAAAAAGGTAAATAAGTGAAGATGTTGCCTTTACGTTACACATAGTCAAATTGACATGTTTATCCTTTTATAGAGTTCATGTGACAAAGGATTACATACTCACGTGAGATAAGTCTCGACCATATACTTTTAATAATTATTTCAATATATATATATATTTATTTATTTATTTATTTAGTCTTGAGATTATTACACGCAGGCGTGCTGCTTCCGCCTGGTGACTTCTACGCGGTCGTATGTTTTTCCTACAAAAAACCTTCGATCTCGACAATTCCTATGTAACCACGTGTTTCTATTGCCAGAAAAACCACATGTTTCTAAATACAAAGAAATGGTACATAAACCAAAACTCGACAGACCAATTCGGCAGCTTTCTCTACCACATAAACCAGCTCTTCTGTCACTCATCACTTGGTGACTATGGTCACGGACATGGTGATGGAGAGAGGCTAACTAACCAATTATTTTTAAAGCTGGGCATGAATATGACCAATGAAATTGGAAATTAAACAAGGAACAGAGACAATTTCACAAGTCGGCTTCCTTGTTTCATGTGTTGTACGATTTAAGTTACTTTGTGTCACGATTATGTGCCGATCCATGGAAAAATATCAACTATATCCCTACAAAAAACTTTCAAACCCTTTGCTTGTTCTTTCCTTTTCTCCTCACTTTAATAATGATGATCCAGAAAGAAATATTATCGAAACTTTTTATATATTGCCTGTTTCGTTTCCTCTCTTTAAAATAAAATTTCATTATTTATGCGAAAATAAAGTTAATCTTCATTAAATTATTTTGATAGGACTTGTTAATTCATCTTTCTTATTATGGTGTTACAATACAATATTTTTAAAATTTTCTCTCAACATTAATGTGAACTAATTAAATCCTAAACCTTTTTTTAATTCGATAGAACAAAATATTTTTATTACAAATTATGAATTTAAAGTGATTCTTTTATTTATTGGATAAAAGACATAAATTTCTCCTATATTTTAAAATTTTTTAGAAGATTCCATCATCTTTAAAATTCTCAAAAAAAATTCTTTTAATTTTCAGTTTTTTAGAAAAACTCTTCTCCAATTAAAAAATAATGATGAAACACACATAGTATGAATATCAAACATAAATTAATCAAATACTATATTTATACAATGATTCAACTCAACTATTAAATTTAAACTAAACAATTAAATACAATTAAATTAATAATTTATTATAATTATCTTAAATTATTATTTTAAGTTAAATTTAATATATTCAGATCAAGTTTAAGATGTGAGTTGAGTTATCATATTAGCGACAATTGATTAGTTTATTTATGATATTCATGCAATGTGTATTTCATCGTTATTTTTTAATCGGAGTTTAAGAAAATGAGTTTTTAGAAAAAAAAATTTATTAGAATTTTAAAGACTGGGAGTTTTTTTTTAATTTCATAACCTACATGGAAAAGTTTGTATCATGTATCCTTATTTGTTTACCAGAAAATAGAATTTCTTTCAATTTGAAGAGATACCTAAAAATTATATTTCTTTTTCATTCTTTTTTTTTTGTATATACATAATAAAACTGTATTGTAATATAAGGGAAAGTTGACATTTTTATCAAAATTAACGTAACTCAAAACTTGAAGGTGTCTTCGTTGATGAAAGCAAAAAACTAAGTAGCGTAAGAGTTATTTCTCTTTATCCTGTGGTAAATAATATAATTTACGTTACTTCCTTAGCCATTGGAGCTCCATGAAGACCTAACACTTTTAACACTTTCTTTTTGTGTATTATTGTTGATGTTGTTATAATCAAACAAAACAAAACTATTAGGTTTCGATAACGGCTATTATGTCCAAAACTTGATTAATTACTATATGACATTGTGCAAACTTAATTTAATTAATAATTATTTTTTTTCCTTCCAAAAACTAAATTTCATGATTCTGGTTTTGTATGGAATTATTCTGTTGGCTTGTAAATTTCACTTGTTACCATAAAACCAAACCGTCTTTCCAGCGCTTGTGAGGTTAATCCAAATTTTCTTGTTGACTTCTTAAATCATACGTAATTAATTATGATTAAGTGTAATCTAATGATTATCTAAGTCAAGCAATTATGTTTCCTCTTACTTTCCAAAAATAGACATTCCTTATAATAAGAAGGATTTGACATGAAGGAATTTCAGGAAGTCAACATTAAATGTAAATCGTAATTAATTTAGTGGAGGATCATACAAAAGAAACGTAGAATTATTTATTAAAGTACTATAGAATCTTTACATAAATAAAACTTAGATTTTTATCATGGAAAAAATTTAAATTTATCAATAATATTTTTAAAGAAAATATTGCAAAATAAGGGAAACAATAAAATTATCTCAATAAAGATTAAAAATAACATGTAAACTAAATAGTATTGTTTGTAAATTGTGAGTCATTATGAAACAATCTCTCTATTAATTAAGGATAAGGCTGCATATAATAGACCTTTTCAAATTTCACGTATATTATTGTTTAAATTTTCATTATAGAAAATTAAATCAAGTAAAGTTCAAATAATTCAATAAAAAATTAAGAAAATATTCCCAAAATAAGGAAAATATAAAATTTTCTCGTTAAAATAAAAGGCAAAAAAATTTCCTCTTATTTCCGTATTTATCTAAAAAGTGATAAATAACGTTAATTGTCAAACTTATACGGGAAGTCCAAGTCCATGTAAGCCGTACGATGGTTAGGACGGGGAGTGTATCACAGTTGACATCTGTAGTACGCGAATCAAACGGTTAACGACACGGGATCCCACTGGAGTGGCTGTCCATGATTAGTAATGTGTGATGTGACCCGGACAGTAAAAAACGAGGATGTCGGCCACAATTTCACCGGAGGCTGTGGGTGTTGGACTGTTAGGTGTGAAAACCGCCCCGGTTACTACGCGCCACTTGACTGTTTTACATTACTTGGTTATAATCGTAAAAGATCCTTTAATATAATCAATTTAAACAAAAAAAAGATTCCCAAAATAATGAATAGGATAATTATTTTTAATGAATAATTAAAAATTTTGTACAAATTTTAATGCCAATGCAATATATTATCATTAAAATTTAGAAATATTGTAAAGTTTAAAATGTAAAAATTATTTAAAAATGAAAAGGATCTAAATGTTGCTTGATTTTGTAATATGTCTAAAAAAGGTATTCTAATTGTAACTATTAACTAAAATATATTAATCAAAATTTTTCATAATTTGTTATATATTTATTGATTTTGAAATAATTTATCCTTAAATAATTTATTAAACAAGAGAACTTGATATTAAAAATTTTATTGTAATTTATAAATTTTCATTTTTATATTTAATTCAATGTATTAAAATTGGACCGAAAGTTAAACTGATAAAATTAAAAGTTTAAACAGTGATTGTTATAAAAATTGAAATTTAATTAAATAATAGGGTTATTAAATAAATAATAAATAGTTTATTCTAATTTAACAAATAAGTTAGTTTATAATAATTAATTAATTTTTAATAATTAAAATTAATCGACTGACAATTTTTTAGAAAGAAATTTCATTTTTTAAATATATTTTTTTTGATTATTTTAGAAGCAAGCAAATAGATATAAATTATTTTAACTCTACGTGGAATTATGGAGAGGAGGGAGTGGTACTGTGGTAGTGACTAGTGAACACTGACCCGAGGGTGGCATAAGCACATCTCGAGAAACAGAAAAAAGGCCAGAGAAGTAAAAAAAAAAAAAAACATTAATATAATGGCGGCGAATTCTAGGTTGCCGGCCACGTTAGTACTGGCTGTAATAAAAAGTTAATTTTTAAAATAAATTAATAAATGTAAAAAATCTTTTTATTTTAAGAGGTAGAAAATTATTAACCCACCACCCACTCTCAAAGGCCAGCACACAATGAAGTGTCCCACACCAACCAATTTACCAACATACCCTCCACAGTCACTGGGTCTTCTCTCAGTAATCAACGGTCGGTCTGAAGGGTAAAAGAGTAAGTAAGCGGTCAAAGTTATGTGTGTGTGTTTCACAAATTTTCTTGATTTTTTGACCAACAACATTTTAATCCGACCCGGGTATCTTGGGCCTCACGTGACTGGCTTCACGCTATTCGAGACCAAGAGTAGCCATGCTGAGTCAGCGTTTATGATGGTCTCCAATTGTGCCAGAACTTGGAGGTCGGGCCCATTCTTTCCACGTGTCATGATCCTACTCAATCATCGAGATACGGCGGCTCGCATAGTAAATTTAATACATGTCTTTTATGATCATGGCCGGAATCTTCGGCCCCCAGTCACCGGCTTTGATATGACTTGTTCCTAACTAAGTTCATCTCTTTATTTGAATGCAGTTGAAGCTTATCATACATGATTTTGATGGTTCTACATTATGTTTTCACACATTCACTATAAAGGACATGCACATTAAATTTGATGTGAATTTAGTTATTATAATAACAATAACAACTTTTTAATAAAAAATTTATTGACATACGAAATCTAAAAAAGTTTAATGTCCATAGATCACACAAAAAAAAGTTTTTAAAAATAAAAAACAATTAACAAATATATAAACAAATAATTACATAAATAAAAATATCAAATATTATATATTATATATCAAAATAAAAATAGTAGAAATCTCGTTGACAAATTTGAGAAGATTTAGTAAAAAGTAAAAATAAAAGTAAGTAAATAAAAAAATAAAAATAAATATATTTATTAGTAAAAAAAATTTTATTTTCAATCTCAAATATTAAAATTTTTTAGATCATATAAATCCAAAATTTGAACAGATATTTCAATTTAACCCATCACTTAGTTGATCAAATAACTTAGTTAGATCTTATTATTTGTTTTAACTCTTGCATGTATTCGATAAATATTAAAAGATATCACAAAATCTCTAATTTTTTTAATATTCTTTTTAAACACAAAAAGTAAAAGTAAAGTAACAATTTAAATTTTATGGTAATGTGGTTAAGAAAATATAAACTCTTGATTAAAATTACAAATGGGAAGTAGTTTTTCCTAAACATAGTAGATTTGGTGCGAATCTCACTAAGCTTTAATCAAAATTTAATACCAAGTGATTCTTAAGTTGACCATAAGAGTTTAGTAAATAAAAATTAATACATTTAATCTAAAATTTCCTTTTATTTTCGTAATAATAAATTTTCATTTTTAAAAAAATAAGTGGAAATAAGTAGTTTGAAAAATCGGAAAGAGATATTTAATAAATTCGGCCTAGTAATTTGGGTTTCCCAATTTCGGCTGTTGGATCCTATAAAACAGCGATTTCAGTGTTTTCTCCACCGCAATTAGTAAACTCACTCTCTCTCTCACTGCTCCGTCTCAGGACTAACTGTACACTCCGAAACTCTCTTCTGTCTTATAGACTTTTTCTGATAACTTTCTCTCCTCCATTTTCACTTCTTCTTCTTCTTCTTGCCTTTCCTGGGTATTTTCTTGTTTTGGGAAGGATTTAAAGCCTGTCTGTTTCTGGGTTGTTTGTTTCTTAAGTAGGAAAACAGCTTTTGTTTCTGTTTTCCTCTTCCTATAAGTAGAGGTTTTGCGGTTTGGAGCCTTGAGTTTTATCTTCTTCTCCTTCTTCTGGTTCAGAGACGTAGTGACTGTTCAAGTCTTTGAAAGGTTTCGAGATTTTAATAGTGTTTAGTGAGCCTTTTTATGTCTTTTTGCAGGTTTCTGAATCACCCTTGTCTCTCCTTATCTCAAAGTTTTAATCTTCAGCTTCACGACTCTTTCAACTTTTGTTCTCTTTATTTGCTTTTTTGGTCTCTTTCGATGCCAATACAGAATCTGTGAAGAGAAAACCCACAAAAAGAGAAACACAAACATGGACTTGAAGAACAACTTTCTGTGTCCGATCAAGTTCACGGAACATAGAGAAGTCACCAAGAAATTTTCCAAACCATCTTTCAGACCCAGAAAAGTCTCTGATGAGAGGAGTCACCACTCTGACCAGAACGTCCCACGGGTGGTCCGGATCGCCATCGTCGACAACGAGGCTACAGACTCCTCCAGCGACGAAGAGTGTGAGCTATTCGGTCGTCAACGAGTGAAACGCTATGTGAACGAGATCAACATCGAAGCTACATGTAAAGAAGCGAGTACTACTACCGCTACTACTACTCTAATCTCCAATAGCCGAAAAAGAAGAGCAAGTACTGTCCTACCGTCACGAAGCCGTCCACTGAAACTTAACTCTGCGGCGAAGACATCAAATGGAAGAAAGTTTCGCGGCGTACGGCAACGGCCGTGGGGCAAATGGGCGGCTGAGATTCGCGATCCTGCGAGACGTGTACGGCTCTGGTTAGGCACTTACGATACTGCCGAAGAAGCTGCGATGGTCTATGATAATGCTGCCATTAAAC
Source organism: Erythroxylum platyclados (assembly GCA_027563515.1). Classification (NCBI taxonomy): domain Eukaryota; kingdom Viridiplantae; phylum Streptophyta; class Magnoliopsida; order Malpighiales; family Erythroxylaceae; genus Erythroxylum; species Erythroxylum platyclados. Next base: position 46,728 of record JAOQMM010000035.1, on the reverse strand, counting down.
TCAGAGGACCTGACGCTTTAACCAACTTCATTACTCCACCAGGAAGAGAAGAATACGAAGAACAAGACCACAAAGAGGAAGAGAAGCCGGAGATTAACACCACTTCCATTTCCGGCTACGAATCCGGCGACGAGTCTCACAATCTTTGCTCACCCACTTCAGTTCTCAACTTCAGAACTTCCTCCAGTGAACAAGAGGAGACTCATAAATCACTTGACGAACACGTCAAAGAAGTGGAAGTCATTGAATGTCAGAAACCGGTACAAGAAGTGGAAGATTTCCTGCAGGAGTGCGAAGGAGAAACCAACGTCCCCGACGATTACTTGTCACAGAGCTTGCCGTTGCTAGACGAGCCCTTCCTCGACGATTTCTTCAACTTCACGAGCACAGGACCGTCCCTCTTCGACGACGACGCCATTTGTCCGGGGACCGTATGGAACGGGAACTTCGGCGACTGTTTCCTGGACACGAGTTTGGAAGATTTTGGATCGTCAGAGTTACCCATTTCGCAGGAAGACGATTTGTTTCAAGACATCGGCGACTTGTTCTTCTCCGAACCACTAGTGACTCTATGAGAACCGAGAGTCTCTCTGGGTTCGGTTCAGTTGCTTTCGTTAGACACCGTTTTGTTGCCGACGTGACGGCAAGTTTTGAACCGGTGGCGAACGACACATCGGCTAGTTTTGTTTTGTTTAAATTATTATTATTTTTGTTCCGTTAAAATTAATGGAGGAGATCGAGTGAGAGAGAGTACTTTCTTAGATAATATCGTATTTTTAAATTTTGGAAATAATTAGTCCAATTTTGAGAGTTTTTTATATTTATTTTGTTGTTATTATTACTATTTTTAATTGAAATTAGTAAAAATAAATCAAGTTAAAGTGACACGGTGGCATTCCTTTTGCCTCTCCCACCCCACACGAGCTGGCGTAATTTGCGGTGGTGGCCGGTCGAGCGAGTCAAGTCGGTGGCCGCTCGTGTGTGTGAACTCGTGAACTCGTTCTAATTTATGTGTTTTTTTTCCTCAAATTATCTTCTTTTTGCACGCGACCAAATCTTACACAACAACACATAGACAAACACGCCTTCAATCCTCTCCTTTTAACAGCGCAGCCGCAAAGTTCCAAGGCCTAATAAAGGCAGGCTCAAAAGGAGAGAGAGTAATTAAGATAATGCTAAGGGATTGTTCGGCAACTTATATATTCCTCGTTAAAGGATTTTATTTGAAAATTAGTAATATAAGGACCAATTTGAAAAAAAATTTAATATAGGAAGTTGGACCAAATTCGTTAAATTACCAAAATTTGTAAAATAAAAAGTCATAGATTCATAGTCGTTTGACCTTGTGTAACAAAATATGGACAAGAAATTGTTGCAACTTTTCAAAGAAAAGTCGTTTTTTTGCCTTTTGGAATATTCTATAAAGAAATTTAAAAAAAAGTGACGGAAATTCTATTTATAAAGGAAAACAGATTTAGTTGACGTTTTGTGAGCTTACTTTTCCACTCTTATAAATAGTATTTTACATTAAATTTTCATTAAAACCCTTGAGAAGTATAATATAGAATTGTGCATATAAATCCTATAGTATATATGTTTACGTCTATTAAGTTTATATTAGAGTTAATTGGAAACTTTAACTTTTATTTAATTAATTTTTAATATTATTATTATCGTAACTCAATTCAGCTCTCAAATTCAACTTGAAATCAATTAACTTAAATTGAAATTAACGATTTAATATAATTATAATAAATAGTTATTTTGAATCGTATTTAATTAGATTGTTTTGAGTTTAAGAGTTGAGTTAAATCGTTATGTTAATAACAATTGATTAACCCACGTTTGATGTTTATATTATGTGCGTTTAATTGTTATTTTTTAACTGAAGTTTAAAAGAAGGGTATTTTTAAAATTGAAAACTAAAAATAAATCTTTTGAAAAAAATTAAAGATTTAAGAATTTTTTTAAAAATTTATTAAAATATATGGAAAAGTTCATATCTTTTACTCATAACTTCTTTTAAAATATAATATATAATAAAGACAATAAAATGACGTTAGTAGATGGCAATTGAAGCATAATGAGTAATGAAAAGTATGTGTGTCCACTCGACCAAATTCTGTTATATTGCTTAGACATTACTTAAGAGACTTATCTTACTAAATTGTACAAATCCTCGATTTATCAATAACTGATTAGACACTTGTCTCTCATGTGCCCAACTTGACTGCGTCTTTTATCTTCCTCTTCGATCTCTCCTTTTGTGTTCTTCGGTTGGTTGTGTCCTTTTACCAGAGATCCTGGAATGGACAACATTGTATTTGTATCTGCTGTTCCAATAACACGTTTTTTCAATGTTGGGTACGAACATGTACTTGGAATTTCGTAGTACTTTGGTCATATCGTCGAGCTAAAGGGAGGGAATTGCGATCTTTGTTGGCACTTTGCAAAATTGGAAGAAACACTTTGGTTTATTGTCACACCAAATAAAAAATAAAAAATAAAAAATGAAGATATAAGATGCAATGAACTCATCTCTCCATTAAGAGTTTCATTGATGTAATTAAGTTTTTTCTTTTTGAGTACTATGATTTAATACGTATAACAATGGCAATAACACACAATATAAATCCTATTAATAAGCGAAATTTAGAGAGATCTAGTAATATGCAATCTTATTCTTAACCAATAGAAAAGTTGTTTCTAATGATTTAATATGCATATTATTATATATTCTTAAACTACTATTTTTTCTAATTTTAATCTTTTTGAAAAGCGATATGTGATAACTTACTCTTTTCTTATAGTTCAACTTAATTAATGAATTTTAAGAGAGTAAGATTGATAAATTGATTTGAATCAACATAAAACTTAAACTTGACTCGAAACATAATCTAATCTAAGATTGATGCAAAAGTAAAAATAAATCTCTAGACAAAATCTCTTGAATTACCAAAAAAAAAAGAATTTTTTTAAAAAATGTGAAAATTGAGGAAACAAGACAAAAGAATTAATGAGCGATGAAAGAAATTAAAAACCAACCACCTGCAAGTGGCATTACGAGGAGGCCCCTGCACATACTGTAACGCTGTCAATATAAGCACACAGAACAGAGACAAAAAGGGTTCGTAAAATCATCACCACATGATTGCCCCAGCTCACTCTTCTTCTCCTTATTCAATGTTTATTTAACGGTTAATTACTTTTAATGATGCTTCTCTTCTTCTTCACGTGAGATATTAGTTAATACCCTTTTAATATTCTTTTAAATATTTCAGATTATGTACCAAGTTGATGTAATAATAATCTGAACTCACCACTTTTGACCTATCTAACCCACTCGCTTCTTTTTTCAGCTTGCCAGTTAATACAACACAGTAAAATTTTAAAATCGATTCCGTCAAATTAAAAAAATATTATTTTGATAGAAATAATTAAGCAAAAAAGGTTAGATTAAAAAGAAAATTCAAATTCGAGTGATTTAATATTATCACTACTTAAAACATAAATAGGTCAAATAGTAAAATCTCTTAATATCATTAAACCTAATTTTTATATTAATTTATTTGATATGCACCCGAAAGTTAAATGAACACTAAATCTATAAGGATATGTCCTTTATCAAACTATAGAATAATCGTAAATAAGAGGCCAGCAAATATAGATGAAATTCTCTTAATAGGGTTGGTATTGAATTTTTAATTTTAAATATCTTATCTTCTTAGTTTAATTTTCGATTTATTTTTAAAATATTGTTAACGGTTTTGATTAAGAACAAATTTGAAGGTAATTAGGCCTATTTTAGTATAGTATATAGAGACTAATGTAACGTTATGATTATCAATGTTTTAAAAATTAGATCAAAAATTAAACTGATAAGATACTAAGTTTGAGGTTTAAGAGTTTTAATCGGTATTAGATTGTAATGATCAAATATGATTGAAAGAGATTGTTTTTATCAATTGTAAAATTTAAAATTAAATTGAAAAAAGAGATTATTAAATGAAAATTAATTGATTTATTTTAGTTTATAAATATTTAATAATTTATAAAAATTGATCAATTTTTAACAATAAAAGTTATGAGATTACGTCAAACCAAAAAGTTGTATAATTTAAAATTTTTATAGTTCAATAGGTCAAATTGGATGAGTTTTTTAATTATTAATTATTATAACAATTTTCTTAAAAACTGTTGATTAGCTACGTAGTAACTCAGACAAGGTTGGAAGAAAAGTCAAAAAATGCTCGCAACTTTGTCTGATATAAAACCAACCATTCGGAAAAGGAGGGTAAAAAGAGGCAAAACCACAAGAGCACCGACCTTTATAATTTTAGTAGAAAACAGTAACAATAAAGCACAAACTCGTCAGAAACTATCATGTGGTCTCTAGGCAACTGCTTCACTGTAAGTGTATTAATGTTGGAAGGAAGAGACCTAAAAAGGCACACACTTCCTTGTCCATAAGAGAGAGACCCTCTTTTTGTATATGTTCTTCTCACCTTATCAATAACCTTCCAATAAGGTCTCACTACTTCGTGGCAAAGAACTTGGATCCAAACTTTATATATCTATATATATATATACCTATATACATATATGTATGGAGACATGTACTCCATGAACAAGTTTATTAAATGTACAAACATAGTATGAAACAATGATATCTCTTCTAAGTTCTCGACTCAAGTGACATAGATTCCTTTGCATTAAGTAGTGGGGTTTCTTGGTCTTAATACGCCAACCTTTGAATGATTATTTAGATTGAATTTCTTGTCCGACTTCAAGCAATTAAACAACAACAACATTTAATATAAATCTCGCTGCTCTACAAGATTTGAAAAGGTTTAATAGCACGCAGTCTTATTCTTAATTAGCAGAGAGCGTGATTTTAAGCAATTAATGCAGTGAATAATATATCTAAAACACATAATTCATAATCAAATAATTTTTATTAAAAACACTTAGCATGAATTATTCTTTAATATTTTTCAAATACTAAATTATTATGTTTTACAATCAAATTCGAACCTTTTCGTAATGAATTTTGAGTGATTAACTGATTAAATAACATATGTTGAACAAGTAATTTATAGAACATTATATTACTCAAACCACTAATTTAACTATTAATTTTTTTGAGGCGTTGATGTTTTTCTTTTATGCAATGAGAAGAACAAAGTGAATAATGACAAAAGTAAGTAATTGTGTAATAACATATATAAAACACATAATTCATAAATATTTACATGCATAAAATATATTTTCCTAATGGAAAACAAATAAACATGTGATTTATATTCTATTATCCTAATGGAACCACTAATTTAAATAATATATTTTCCTTTTTTCTTATATTGGTGTTGATGTTTGCAATGACAGGAACAAAGCGAATAGTGGCAATTCTTGCCGGCGATGAGGGGGGCCACAGCCACTACTGACTACAGGTGAAGACTGAAGGCACAAGAGAGGGTCTAGGGCTACAGGCTTTTTCATCTGTGAGCTCGCAAAACAGAACAGAAGCAGCCAACTTGCATTATATTTATATAATATCGAAAATGGGAAATATATAAAGTTTGAAAGGGGAAATTTAATGAACAGCGACAACTCTTGGTCAGCCCCTTCCCTGTATTCTCCAAATCCAATGCCTTAGGCTTTGGTCCCCACTTTGTTTCACTTTCCAACCGATACTCTCTCCCCCACAAAGTTAACTCACTCAGTCACTTGCACTTTCCCAGTTCCTTCTTCTTAAGCTCTAGTGTCGTTAGTCTTTGGACTTATTTTACAAGTAAAATCTGCTGCATTCGCTTGTGAGACTCTACTCATTTTCCAATTATGAAAAAGTTACATAAGTCTCCGTCACCTGCTGGATCTATTCCAATCCAAAATTAATAGATTTAACTTGAATCAATTACAATTCAAATCTAGCCTCAATTAATTACACTTCGAATCGAGTTTGAACTATTTTATTTTTAAAATTTTAAATTTTAAATTAAATTGAAGATTGTGTTGTCCAACTCGATTCAGTTTAAATTCTAAAATTTTTATATAAATTAATATCATTTTGAGTCTGATCTAATCGAGTATAAATTATTTTACCTTTAAAATTTGAGTTTTGGATCAAATTTAGGATGAGTTAACCGACTTAACCTAGTTTAAAATCTAAAATTTTTATATAAACTGAAATTATTCTAAGTTTTTAAAAATTATAAAATATTTAACCTTTTATTTTAGTTTTTATGTTTTAAAATGATCAATTATCTTTATGATAGCATTTAGTTATGTACAATCCATTTGTCTTATTTTATCTATTTTTATTTAAAATAACATAATAATTTAAATTTTAAGATTCGATACAAGATTATTTTGAACTTTATGAATGAAAAATAAAATATGATGAAAATTTTGCACGATAATTAAATATTAGTAGATGAATATATATAATAATTTTTAAAAATATAAATTGAAATAAAGGACAAAAGGAAATGAGGATATTTTAGTATTTGTGAAATTTTGGTGTTTTAGTCTTTTAGATACACAGGAGTATGTATGCGCCATGAACGGACCCACGAAGATATATCATGATTTCGTTCAACTAAAAGCATGATTAATTAGTGATAATCATGACAATTTAGCTCAACCATCTTATCAAAGGTTGACGAATCTAGTGGTGGAAACTTCATCACCCCACGTGTCTGGCTGACATCGACCGTCCAAATCTTAAAACCATTCGGGACCCACAAGATCAAGCGTTTGGTTTACTACGCGAAGCCCCAATGCACATGGGGATCAGACTTTTGGGACACTGAGGTGGGTCATGGGCCCAACAACGAGAAATTCTACAAAAGACGACAATCAGATGGTGGAACACGTGATCCCTGTATGGCCACACTTACACAATCCCAGTCCAAGCTTCTCTTTATCACGTAGCCATCATGATCAGTGGTCAACATGGTTGGCGATCACCATCATCACCGTCAGGTGTGGAAAACGATCTCAATCTGACGATGTACAGTGACGATAATATTGGACCATCTTAAGCCCCAATGACCACTCAGCTTCACCTACCGACAGTTGGTCATGACCGTAGCAGAACAGTGATGAGGAGATTTTTATCTCATAATCAATGGGGATGAAACTTTAGAAAGGACACCAAATTTTGGTGGGGTCCTATCTGCTGGAATCATTCCCATTTTAATCAATTGTTGTGTACAAGTTGCATTGCTCAATCTCTTTACAACAAAGAGTCCACAAAGAAATATCTTGTAAAAGGTATGAAAGGAGAGAGCCATTGCCCATATAGTGGGGCTTATGTGCATTTCTTGATCAATTCCAAGTTGTATTCTCAAGAAAAAAAAAATCCTTTTAAATATTAAATTTTGTAATTCTTTATAAATTTGCTGATATTATTTTTATATACAGACTAGATAAAATGATCACTAAGAAATTACTTTTTAAATATATATTATTTTGATAAACTTATTATTTTTGTTATATACGTACTAAATAAAGTAATTAATAAACTATCTATTTATGTACTAAATTATATGTAATTAAAGTAGATAGTTTATTAGAGCCATAACACTTCACCAAAAATTTCAAACTTTTTCATGTACGATATTAAAATTAAGGATTGAATTGAATACATGTGTAGTTGGATCCTTTAAATGGACTTTTAACACCAATTTTGTCAAAACTAGAGCAATCTTTTAAAAGAGTATATAAACAAATGAGCTTGTTTTCCCACAGGTAAAGAGTAGTAAAACATGCTTACTTTTTCTTTTTTTTTTTACTTCTCAATTTGGTATATACAAAACATTTTTAAATAAATATCATGACAATTGCAACAATAACAATTGAGTGAAAATTTTGCTTATCGTGAAGTTTAAGAAGATCTAAAAACACGTAATCTTACTACTAATTAATAAAGAGATAGTCTCTTGTTCAATTATAAATAGTAAATAAAATGCACCCAAGTTGACCAACCCTAAAAATCATGACCATGTCCCACTCTAGATCAGAAGAAGATTAAGGAAAAGGCATTTGGACAAGAAATGAAACATGTCTTGTTGTTGTCCTCTAAAATCCACCCAAATACACTGAAGTTGTTATGGAGTGGTCATGCATCCAATAGGAAGTCAAAGAAAGTGGGTTACACACTCTCCCAAATTATAAGCTTAATTATGTCTATGTTCAAACTTTATTATAACCTTTTCGGCCGTAATAAAAGACACCGCTACTTTACTTCGAACTTGCAAGTATTCTTTAATTCTAATTCATCAAATTAAGACAAAAAATATAAATCTCTTTTATAATTTAAGAAATTTTAAAAATTATTTAATTTTAAATCTTTATAAAAAAATTCTTAGATTTTGGTTATTAATAATGGTGGTGAGACATATATAATTTGAATTTCATACATTAACTAATTAAACACTATTTAAAATGACGATCTAATTTAGTTTTAAAAAATTAAATTGAACTAATTAAACTTTATGAAAATTAATAATTTATTAAAATTATCTTAAATTATTAATTTAAATCAAATTTAATTAATTTAAAGAAGGTTTAAAAATTTTGTTGGGTTCCTATATCAATGACATTTGATTAGTTCATATATGATGTTTATATTTTATATGTGTCATCATTATTTTTAACTGAATTTTTTTAATTATTTTTTTAAAATATAAAAAAGTTTTATGTCTTTTACTCATCAAATTATTAAATAATTTATTCAAAATATAAGCTTATAATTTATATGATATACATTTAAAAAGGTAATAATTTACGATTTCACATATGAATGTATGTTTGAAACAACTTTCTGACATTAATTCCTTTATGTTTTATGGTACCCTGTAATGTTGACTGTTTTTTCATAAAATCCACATTCTAATTTATATTTGTGGACGTGTTGAATAAACCATTGTTGGCGTAAAGAGAGCACTAGCGGGCACGATTGGTGGAGATGATCATGGACACGTCGAACTTGGTTTGGTTACAAGGAAATGTCTGAAATCCGACATGTGAAGCTAAAACAAGTTCAAAAGGAATGTTTCAAATTAGGTTGACTAAGTCTGGTTTCAGAAAGAACAGCCCGCACGTTTTGGGTTGGCTTTACAAGAAGAAAGTGTTAATGAGATATGTGTGAAATCCAAATGGAATGTGATATGTCGGCCAGATTTTAACCAAGTCCGACTTATCAATTTTAAATAAATCGATAATTCCAGAGCAAAGACAAGTTTTTAATTTCACATGAATCGATAAATTGAAAGAAAAAATACGTTTAAATTTATAAATATTAATTAAATTGATTGATAAACTCATAAATAAAAAATAAAGACCTATTTAAATTTATAGATATGATTTTAAGTTCAACCACCTAATTCATTAAATGACTTATTTGAAATATATAATTTATAAATTGTTATATATTTTTTAGCTTGATCTTATTATCTATTTTTGAGCTATTATTCTAAATATATAATTCATAAACTATTGTTATATAAATTCAACGAGTTATCTAATACACGTCTAAAATGTAATGACCACAAATTCTTTAGTGCATTGAAATTTATTGATTTTGAAATTATTGACATGACACACAAAATTGTTACTACTTAAATTGATAAATAAAAAATATGTTTAAATTGATTGATAGATTAATAAATTTAAAATAAAGATACATTTAAATTTATTAATATTAGAGAATTAATCTCGTCATTTAATTTTAAGTTCAAATTACTCATTCATTAAATGACTTATTCGAAGCATATAATTTATAAATAGTTATATATTTATTTAATTTTAAGTTTGGTTCCTTAATTAATTTTTGTTAATTCGTTAGTTAATTATTAGTGACAATGCTAAGAGAAAACGAGTCTTGTCTTAATAATTGTGAAAGCCCGATATGGTTGGGTCTGAAGTGTGATGCTCCTATGCTTCAGGGCTTCCTGGATCGTGGGCTTCTGTTATTTTTTTGGGTTGAAATTCTCTTGAATTTAAAATTCATAAAATTATCTAAACAATCATATATAAAATGGCAGACAGTATAAATTTAAAAATATTTTTTAATAAGATTTATTACAGACAAAGAATAATCTAAAATTTCGGGTTATTAATAAATTTTGTTACAAAAATGGTAAACTAACTTAAGAAATTTCGAACTGAAGCATTCAATTAGTACAAGGTTGCTTGGGGACTACAATAAAAAAAGCTTTTCCATTAAAAAGACTCGCCATTTTTGTATTGAAGTAAGTTTAGATAATTTTATTTGTAAATTCTCAATAATCTACTCAATGAAATTCCATATTTTATATATTAAAAAATGAATAATCTATTTAATTCGGGATTAAACTTTGATAACGGATCTAATCTCGCTACTATTAATCCATTTTTCTACGGCAAAGATTTAATTGATCGGTTTCATAATAAAAACTTTAAATCGGTCAACTTTTCAGTTCGGTTTTCAATTTTATGGTTTGATTTAGTTTAATAACTTTTGCAGTTAATAACAAATCATTTTATTAATTAATCGATTAATTTTCGTAACCTAATCGGTTTTTGTAAATAAAAATAAATCAATTAATTTTTATTTAATAATATTTTTTAATTAAACTTTAAATTTTTCGATAAACAAAAATAATTTTTCAATTCTTCAAATTTATCCACTATTAACTGATTTTAAGACGATCTAATGTTAATTAAACCTTTAAACCTTTAAAACTTTTGTCTTCCCAATCGTTACATGAATATGGGAAAGAATCAAAGGTATTGTAACTATTCCAACTTATAATAATAATAATATACACACGAAAACAGATGCTTTTAAGGAACTAATGAAGTCTTGAGAACAACTGGAAGTCAGACCATACCCTTAATAGCAAGCAATTTAAGTTGAACATTGATTAATTTAGTTCTAAAAAATTCTTATATAGTTATATAATCCACTTTTAAGGTTGACTTTAGCAAAAGAAGATCTCCCAAGTGCTTTACATTTGCCAAGCAGTTGCGAAGAAATTTAGGTGATTAATTAGACTAATTTATTATACATTAAATAAGAAAAAATTATATCATTTTGACTCAATAATGAATGTCGTTTAAGTTTAATAGAATTATAAAATAAAATAGTTAATCAATGATTTTTTATATGTTTATAAAATCTTTTACCTTTTTTTTATAATTTGAAATTATAATACTCGAATTCTACTTTGAATATGTAGTAGATTTGTTGGGTTTAATCAATTGTAAAAATAATTATTTAAAAATAAGGAGTGAAAATTGGAAATTGTTAAATATAGAACAAAATTTCTAGCTGAGTTTAGTATAAGTAATGATTATAGATTTATAATTTATTTTTAGGTATATCTCTTTTTAAATTTTTCTAAAAATTTAATTAGAGTATAATAATTATTAATGGATTTTAATTTAATTTCTATGAAGTAAATTTTATCATAATTAAATTAACTTTTTTGAATACCCTTAAACCTAAAAATAATGAATGGATTATGGTAAATAAATTATCTATATATCTATTATTAATGTTTTAAAAATTAAATTGATTCGATCATTTTAACAGTAGAAACTTTAAATCGGTTAACTTTTCGGATTAGTTTTCAACTTTTTGATTCAATTTAGTTTAATATTTTTTTTAAAATCGATCAATTTGTTAATTAATTGACCAATTTTTGTAAATTATTCAATTTTAATAAACAAAAATAAACAATTAAATTTTATTTAATAGTCATTTTTTTCAATAACAATTTGAATTTTTAATGGCTAAAGATATTATTTTTCATTCAATTTTCAAATTCTTTAATTTTATTCAATTTTAACCGATTTTATAAATCTTAAACCTCTTATCTATTGGTTTAATTTCTAGTTCAGTTTTTAAAATATTGTTTATTATGGGTATATTCCACCAACTTATGCAAAGATTCACATGGTTTTTAGTAAAACTTAGAGAATATCACATCCTTAGTTTGAAAATTTCACAAGACCATTCAAGTCAATAACTTGCATTTGTTTCCTATCATTATTAATTCGTCATTAGGAAAATGTTATTACCTTAATTAAATAATAATCTTCTTTCTCTTTCACGTCCCAAATAAAATATATATCAATGAAGTTGACATTAATTTATATTAATGAATTTGACTATAATTTATATAAATGAAGTTGAAAATTTGAGCAAACCCAACAACCAAGTCAGCATGTGACCATGCTAAAATCTGTCTTTTTTTATCCTTATAAATATTCTATGAAAATTTTTAACAATTTTTGATAATTAATAGGTATGGATAATTATTAAAATTATAAATAAGAAATATTAGTTTTATAAAATAATAATAACTATTGATAACTACCAAATAATATAATTAATAACATATTTAATTATGATAAAAGATTTGTATAAATTCCAATATATAGTAAAATTTTAATAAGTGAATAAATTTATAATATATTAATTTTTATGGTAAAATATACCTTCCTTGTAGCCTGTGAAACTTTACAAAAACTCCATAATCTTTAATTTAAAAAAATACTCTTTTAATTTTTAGTCCTTCAGAAAAATTTATTATCTTAAACTTCGATTAAAAAATAATGACGAAATACATGTGGTATAAATATTTGATTTATAGACTAATTAAATGTTACTGATATGGTTACTCAAATTAGCTTTTAAACTTAACACGAACTAATTAAACTTAACTTAAATTAATAATCTAAAATACTTATTATAAATTATTACATTTCATTAGTTAACTTCGAGTTTAAGAGTTGAGTTAAATTATCATATAAGTAATATTTAATTTTGGTACAAATGTGATGTTAATATCATAAATATTTCGGTGATAAAAGATTTCTTCTTGAAAATTGAAAATTAGGAAAAAAATCAAAAATTTCTAAACTACAAGAAAGATTTGTTTCTTTTACCCTAAAATTTGATATTTTGAACTTTAAGTTAATTAATAAAACTTATATTTGGAAAAGTTCTAATGCATGTGTGTTAATAACTTCTGAAGTAAACTCGATCAAACCTAGGTTACATTTGTACATCAATACAATATTGAAGTATCTGAAACTTCCGTGCAATTACCTACGAAACTACTCTTCTTCTTATCCTAACATAGACAGCAACAGCAAGAACACAGATACATACGACACCTGTATAAAAATGGAGGGACGCCAAAAGCTAAGCAGAATCCCTCCACCACCGCCGTCACCACCGCCGTCACTGCCACCACTGCCAGGATGGTCTCGAACAACTTAGCCGTCCTTAATGCCACGGACGATGCTGCCACTCAAAAGTACCATTTCGTAGTGTTGGGCATCACTGGAACGGGCTTTTTCACATATGAACGTATGTTTGAAACAACTTTCTGACATTAATTCCTTTATGTTTTATGATATCTTGTAATATTGACCGTTTTTTCATAAAGTCCACATTTTACCGTTGACCTTCGCTTTTCTTAGAATTTATATTTGTGGACGTGTTGAATAAACCATTGTTGGTGTAAAGAGAGCACTAGCGGGCATGGTTGGTGGAGATGACAATGGACACGTCGAGCTTGGTTCGGTGGAACTAAGCAAGAAATGTCCGAATTCCGACATGTGAAGCTAAAACAAGCTCAAAAGGAATGTTTCAAATTAGGTTGACCAAGTCCCAGTCTGGTTTCAGACAGATCAGCCCGCACGTTTTGGGTTGACTTTGAAAGAAGAAAGTGTTGATATGTGAAACCGAAATGGAATGTGATCTGTCGGCTACATGTGAACCGACTCCGAGTTATCAGTTTTACATAAATCAAGGAAAAAATATGTTTAAATTTGTAAATATTAATAAAATTGATCAGTAGATCAATAAATTTAAGGTAAAAATACGTTTAAATTTATAGATATTAATTAAATTAAATTTGTTATTCAATTTTAAGTTTAAATTAATTTATAAATTGTTATATATATTTTTGATTAATCTTGTTATTTGATTTTGAGTTTAAATTATTTATTAATCAAATAACTTATTTAAAATATATATTTAATAAAGTATTATTATACATATTCGATGAGTTATTTAATACACGTCTAAAAAGTAATGAATGCGGATTCTTTGATGCATTGAAATTTATACAATTCCCAAACTATTGACATTAAACACAAAATTGTAATACTAGACAAAAAACATTAATTTTAGTCAATAATGTAAGTAGTCATAAAAAATAACCTTTCTACTAAGTAGGAATAAAACTGTTTACTATCATACTTTTTTAAATCTCACACCTCAGTTAGAATTTAACTAGATATTGATGACGACGGTGGTAGGGATGGGGATTGTGGCCCAGCCCGACTCGGCACAACCCAAGGGGAGTAAAATTCCAACTCTTTTAATTTCTGCAATTTTTAATTTCCC
>JAOQMM010000035.1:0-15274 GCA_027563515.1 Erythroxylum platyclados | reverse complement strand
GATAATCCTACTTTGCTCTAATCGAGCAATTGCAGCATCTCGTTCAGCCCGCTGTTGGATTTGTACAGTCTGCAAAACAGAACAAGTCGCATAAGATTCTCCTGAAATATCCTCCATGTTCAAAAGTATGATGCATATGAACTGAGGATGTGAGAAACAACTTCCTCCAACACAGTTCAAATATGTGGAGCGTTCTATGATTTCCAATTAACAAGCTGATATATCTAATTTTCATCATTTGAAGCAGACATTAGTGATCTTAACCAAGCATCTGTTGGCAGATAAAACAACTGAACAAAGACCATCTTGACAATTAAATGTGACTGTTAAGGATACATTGGTCAACTTTCTTTTCAGATACTTACAGATGCAACACTTAACTTCATATGTACCATTGCGTTCACTGGTGATCATCTTTGTCTCTTTGGGCCGCATGCCCCAAGAATTTTACATTAAAATCCTTATAACGTTAAAAAATTAACTTTTATATCCTCCAAAGTCGATAATAGTTTACCATTGATTAGCTTTAGCACTACATCGACAAATGTATGCAGAAGAAAACCTTCGGAGATTTCATTTTTTGATAACTAAATCAATTAGAAACAGGATTAATTTAAGTGGATATAATGCTCTTTTTGTCTACAAGTTCAGCACATCACGTAAAAAGAAAATCTCCAAGACAAGGCCTAAGCCTCCAATGAAAATTCTTAATGACCTGAAAAGATAAAACAAGTTGAAAAGATGTAAATGGTTTAGGACTTCTCCGCCTATTTGGATGTTTGTTAAAGAGGACAAAATTGGATATTCTTTCGGCAATGAACATATTCTCTACTTTTCCATTTCAGTAATTGAGATACTGAATTTCCATGACCAAGCACAAAAAGCTTTTGACTTGTACTTCACAACCTACAGAAGGGGAGAAACCCCATTTACCAGGAAACCAATCACAAGCTAACCAAAATTCGCAAATAACTAAGAATTCCAGAGTCATAGCTCAGTACCAAAACGTCCAATTGATATATTCAGCCAGTAATTCGATATCCAAAATATGCCTAACCACAACAACTCAAATTCCTTCCAAGTATCGCCGTACCCATTTCCTCGAATCTCTCACCAACCATCGGAACCAAACATAACATTTCTTGGCAAAACCCATTTCAACGAAGAAGATAAAAAACCGAGGAAAAGTTCACTTACATGAAAAAACTCTAACTGGTCCTCAAGATTCTCCAAAGCAGTTCTGATGGCGTTGAGACTCTTGGCCTCTTGCATTACGGATTCATTATCGTCCACCCGAAAATCCTTCACAAACACGAAGCCCGCCTGATTATTGTCGACGACGTCGTTGTAGAGCTTCTTCTTATCGGATTTCCTTAGGGTTTTGACGGAATTGAGAAAATGGGCTCTCGAAATCGAGTGAATTGCGTCGCTGAGCTTGTCGTGCAAGTCCCAGATCTTCTCCAGAACTGCCTCGACTTCCTCTGCCTCCATGTCCCACTTCATTATTCCAGGAAAATTTTGAGGGAAAATAAAAGCTCCTCCTGTTTGGTACGGAGAGGCTAAATTAATGTCATTCAACGACACAGCTTTGATTTCGAACAAGGAAGTTTTCGGTTTTTTTTTTTTTTTGGGCTCGACTTTGTCTTTTCTTACAGTATATGCCACTCGCACGTGTGACCTGTTTCAACCTGTGGTTAAGAGTACTAATGAATCGGACTGGATTCGAACTGTTTTTCAGTTCACGGATGACCCAAAGCTCAATTATTTTGTTTCAAACCTTCGAACAAATTGTCGTTTTTGATTAATTATATTAGACTAATTAAACAAAACGATATTATACATTATTATGGTTAATCAAGCTGATTCATTTTGTATTCAATCCAAGTCTTAAATTTCAAATTTAGTTTAGGATAAAAATAAAATTTAAGTAAAAATTTAAATCCCAAAGCTTAATAATAATTTGAAGAATAGAATGTTTAGTAATGGAAAATAAATTATAAATTCTTAATTTATTCATTAACCTTTAAAAATTTGTATAATTATATTCAAAAAGTTGTTTTTACTAATGTGATATATCCATTAAAGATCACATAAATAAATTATCTATTAAATACATCATTAAAAGTAATATTTAAATTTAATTTGTATAAATTTTAAAAAGCTCGACACTAAATTAATAAATTTTCAAAAAGTTAGGGACTTTTGAATCTATTATCTCTTCTATTAGATTATTTAACTTCTACTATAAAGGTAAAAATAAATAAAAATGGTAAATTCTATTAAGTTTTAACTCTTTCAATTTTAATAGAATGCTTTAATACAATATTGGAATGAGTACAAATTGAAGATTGCTAAAAAAACGGGTTGATTTTTATAATTAGAAGATTAATTCTAACAATATATAATTTTAAATGGTAACAAATTAAACATTGTTTATTTTCTAAATTTTTTTTAATTTAGTAGCAAAGTTTTTAAAATTTTCAATTTAGTAATTAATATTTTAAAATATGTGTAAAATCATATTAAAAGATTATCTATCTAATTTCACTTGAATATCCATCCATCTATTAGTCATTTAGTAAAAACAATATTGTGACCTAATTTGTATGAATTTTGAAGGATTAATTACTCGATTAAAAATTTTAACATTAAATTAAAAAATCTCAAAATTAAACATTTTTAATATATTATCTCTAATTTTAATCGTGACAGTCTGTTAATCTAAGAAATACTAGAGCTGAATGGATTTTGAAGTTTTTTACTACGCTCAAAATTCTCTTAATGCACCATCTTTATAATTCCTAGAACGTACAGAAGAGAAACAAAAAAGGATTGGAATAGGAAGTTCCAATTTTAATTTTTAATATTAATTTCGGTCTCATCAAACTCAATATTTAAAAAAAAAAAA
This sequence comes from Erythroxylum platyclados, assembly GCA_027563515.1. Taxonomy (NCBI): domain Eukaryota; kingdom Viridiplantae; phylum Streptophyta; class Magnoliopsida; order Malpighiales; family Erythroxylaceae; genus Erythroxylum; species Erythroxylum platyclados. Next base: position 12,366 of record JAOQMM010000035.1, on the reverse strand, counting down.
ACATGGTTATGACCTCTTCTATTATTATGTCACCCTATCATTTAATAAACTAAATCAATTTGGCAATTTGATTTTAATTTGAATAAAATTAAACGGGTCCAATTTGACAATTTGAATTAAAAAAAATGTCGTTTTTAATTTTAAAAATTAAATCAAACTCAAATCTAAATTTTGAGTTTTAAAGCGAACTGGATCTAGTAATCAATTTTTGAACCGGACTCCAAACCCAATTCGACTAGCAATAGTAACTAAAGGCTGATCGATCGAAGTGTCTCTCACGTGCGTGCATGGTTTGACCTATGGCTATGGCTAATCACATAGGCGATGAATCCCACAATACACAGATATATTCAAACGAAGTAGCTAGAACTTGATGAGACGTCCCAAGGGAGCATATGCTTCCATAACCAAAGCTAGAGGTATATCCCCCATGTAAGTTCGTCTTCTTCTTAGTTATTCACGTAATACTTTTTTTTATTGGTTTTAAGCTTCCATCACTCTCTTCGAACTGTTCCGCCATTATAATTGCCTTCTTCAAGCTGTTGACAGAGATCAAACAAGATGGGTCCAAACAATCTGGCGGTACTCACCGCCCTAGATAACGCTCGAACACAATGGTACCATGTCACCGCCATAGTCATCGCCGGAATGGGTTTTTTCACAGATGCTTATGATCTCTTCTGCATTTCCACCGTGTCGAAACTCCTCGGCCGGCTTTACTACTACGATCCCTCCACCAAAATGCCAGGGAAGCTACCGATCGGTGTTAGTAACATGGTGGTTGGTGTAGCTCTAGTTGGGACTATTTGTGGCCAGCTATTCTTCGGTTGGCTTGGAGACAGACTTGGTCGAAGGACAGTCTACGGCGTCACACTGATTCTGATGGTGGTGTGCGCCATTTTCTCAGGTGTATCGTTCGGGTCTACGTCGAAATCTGTGGTTGGTACGCTTTGTTTCTTCAGGTTCTGGCTCGGGTTCGGGATCGGCGGCGATTATCCTCTATCCGCCACTATCATGTCGGAGTATGCTAATAAGAATACTCGTGGGGCGTTTATAGCGGCTGTTTTTGCGATGCAGGGCGTTGGGATTGTCTTCGCCGGACTGGTTTCGACGCTTCTTTCTTCGATCTTTCTCAGTTACTATGGTGCTAAGCCTTTCAGTGAAGAACCTGTACGCTCAACACAGCCTGAAGGTGACTATCTATGGAGGATTGTACTCATGCTCGGTGCTTTACCCGCCATGTTAACGTACTATTGGCGGATGAAGATGCCGGAGACTGGTCGTTACACGGCGATCGTTCAAGGAAATGCTAAACAAGCTGCCCTTGATATGGGCCGACTTCTGAGTATCGAGATTGAAGAAGAACCTGAGAAGTTGACACAGTTTAAAGCTTCCAACAGCTATTCCTTGTTCTCCAACGAGTTCTTTCAACGACATGGACTCCATTTGATTGGTACTATGAGCACTTGGTTCTTGTTGGACATAGCTTTTTACAGTCAGAACTTGACACAGAAAGACATTTTTCCCACGGTGGGACTTATTAAAAAGCCCGACCAACTTAATGCTCTGGAAGAAGTTTTCCAGACTTCACGAGCCATGTTCGTCATTGCATTACTCGGCACTTTTCCGGGTTATTGGTTCACCGTCTTCTTCATTGAAAAACTCGGCCGATTCACTATCCAACTCTTAGGGTTCTTCATGATGTCAGCTTTCTTGTTGATTATGAGCATCAAATATGATTATCTTCGTGATCACAACCCGAAAATGTTCGCAGCTCTTTATGGTCTTACCTTCTTTTTCGCAAACTTTGGTCCTAACAGCACAACATTTATACTTCCCGCCGAGCTGTTTCCGACGAGGATCAGATCCACTTGTCACGCTCTCAGCGCCGCCGCCGGCAAATTGGGAGCAATTGTGGGGACGATTGCTATTCAATTCTACACTTCAAACGAAGAAGTGAAGAAAATTAAACTTGCCCTCATGGTCTTGGCCTTCACGAACATGTTAGGGTTTTGTTTCACTTTCTTGGTCACCGAGACCAAAGGGCGGTCGTTGGAAGAGATATCTGGAGAAGATACCGACGAAAATGAGTGGATTGATCGCCGTTGACTCGTTGTCTGAAAGCCATCAGACAAAGTAGTTTGCTCTTCGTGAATAACAAACGGCGTCGTAATTTCATTTTGATATGCTAGGATGTTGTATTTGTAGAAATTAAATATTACATATAAAAAAATTACAAGTATTGGTAAAAAAAAATTCAAAGGTTATTTGTAAAAATTAGTTAATAAATAAATTGTGTGAAAATGTCAATTGTTGGATTTATTTAAGGGTAAAGTTGTGTGAATTTGAGAGTATAGTTTGTAATCTATATTTAATAATATTGGTAAATTTAGTAACAAGGAAAATATTTCCCTTACTATTCTCCAAATAATAACTAGAGTTAATTTAACTATTATTTATTTAGCTAATACCAAAATTACATTTATGAAATTTTACTTGCAATAAAATATAAAATAAACAAGAACTACAAAAATCTAATTACTACACTAATCCTTCCAAAATAACTTAATTAAATATATCTAACACCAGTGGAATTTTTTATTTAATAAGAATTATTACATTTTTTATTTAATAAGAATTATTACATCCTTTATTGTAATTAAATTTAAATTTGTAAAGTTAATTTATAGAACATATACACTCAATCACCAGATCAAACTATTTAAATCTATTTAATCGTTATAACTCTTTTTATAAGATTAGATTCCTTTATAAGTCTAACAGACAATAACAAAAACTTTGCATTAAGAATCTTGTTAAGAAGTAGAATTTGAGGAAGTTTAAAAATATACAATTTTACTCATAACTAGTAAAGAAATAATTTTTCATAAATGTATGAAAAAAAGATTTTTGAAAATAATTGGAAGAAATCAATAGACAAATACATACATAAATAATTACATAAATAAAAAGTCAAAATCAAAATTAAAAATCAAAAACAAAAATAAAGATAAAACAAATAAATAATTAAAAAGGAAATATAAATAAATAAATAAACAATTGTTACGAACAAAAGTATATAAACTAATTAAAAGACATAAAAATCAAAGGAAATGTTCAAAAGATTTATGAAAAGAGAAGTATCTCTTTATAAAGGATCTTTTATTTGTATCTTAATTCGTAAAAGTTTTTATTAATAGTCAAATCTTTGGTAAGCTCTAATATGGTCATATATTTCTTGATAAACTTCTTTCAATTCTTTTCAGGCATTTTTTTATAATTTCTAAATTTAATCTTTCCGCATCTTCTTATTAGAGAATTAGGATATCTCCTCTTAATATTTCCAAACCACCTATGCTTTATCTATCACATTATAATATTAATATTAACTACCTCAACTTGTTGCTCACCATTTCATTTTTGACCTTATTTTTCTTTGTAAGGTTATATATTCAATAGAATATTTTTATTTTTGTTACTATTAACTTATGACTATGCACCTGTTTGACGAGCCAAAACTCTACTTTATAAAACACGACCGACCTAATTAATTAGTTTCATTATACTAAAAATGAATACATCAATAATAAGTTAATAACAATAACACCTAGTAAAAAATCTCACTGACACACTGGATCTGGATAGATCTAATAGTACACAACCATACTTTCAACTAGTAAAGAGGCTATTTCTAAATGACTTGTATAAAAAGTAAAAATAAAAATAAAATAATTTTATAAAACTTTAAATCCTTAATATTTCATCGGTCAAATCTAAATGAATTAGCACAATAATAATTTATAAACATATTATATTTTAAATAATAGAACAAAAATTTTAATTATAAATTTTTTTACGAAAGTTATAATTATTTTATTTTCATATTAAAATTAGATAAATAAAAAAAAGCCAAATTAAGTCTTAAGTCAAAACTGTAAATTTGGTCGAATTGATATCAAATAGATTTAAATATTTCACAAATGCTCTTGAATTTAAGTTTAATCTAAACTTAAAAAAGGCTTGTAACATTCAAAATTTGTCGAACATGTTAATCATCTAAACTTGTAATTCTAAATTTGGACTCAATCAAAGAATGCCAATTCTAAAATTAAAAAAATAAATTTTGATTTCCTAATATATTTATGAGAAATGTGGAAAATAATTTCCAATTAGGTCGTGAACTAGATTACATCATTAAATTTTAATGCTTAATAATAATTATTAAAATATTATTTTTTAATATTTAGCCTTTTGTATTAGGGCATCTCCAACCCATTCCTCCAAATTAGAAACGAGTTTCTTCCATTTTAGAGATGTTACAGTATATTTTACTCCAACCTACAACTCTATTTTTCACACAAAAAATAATATTCTTATCATATTCTTTTTTACCTTTTATTTTTATTATTAAAATTACTTTATAAAATTATCCCAACTTTATTTTTCTGTGCACATTTTTAGTTTATATTTTTATGTTAATAAATAATAAATAGTAAAATTTCAATTAAACTATAATTTGTTATTTGATAATAGTAAATGAAATAATGTATGAGATATATTGTACTATTTTATATTATTTAAATATATTAAACGACAATATAATTACATAATATCAAACATAAAATTTTATTAAATTTTATAAATCAAAAATATTTTGACATAAAAAAGCACATAACATTTATAACCATGAGATCAAATTATAAAATTACTATTAAAGTTATAATTATTCAAATAAATATATAATGAAAATATTAAAATATTGTTTAAATAATAAACGAAAGAATGAAGGAATTAAAAAAAAGAAAGAAAAAAAATATGAACAGTAATAGAGGCAAAAATGGAGAAAAAAATGATACGAGATTGGAGCCAAAATTTCAACCATTTTAGTGTTTTTTTCTCCAAAAATAGAGGTGGGTTGGAGATGATCTTAACAGTAAATTTATAGTAACGGCGTAGAATGTTCCAGAAGCAATGTACGGGCGACCTTGCTTCGCTAAAATATGAGGTTCTCTTCGTTTCTCTTTCTCTTTCTGTTTCTAGGGTTTATTGTTTCAGTTTTTGAGGGCAAAGTCCTAAGCTTTCACTAACTTTTGCTTCCACCACCACTCGTTAAGCCAGTGGTCCCGGCAAAGCTTCAGTGGAGATTAGGGCTTCTCTTCCCTTCTTGCCCCCCGAAATCCGAGACAATTACCATAAAACCCGTAACCATCGATTTCCATTGGCGCCACCAAATGTTTTTCCCTGACAAAGTCCAAAAATGGAGCTTCTGACCGTTTTGATTAGGAGAAGCATTTATTTAGCACTAATTGTGATTAGGGAAGCTCTTCTGTTTATGTGATTTGCGTATCGTTTGATTACGTTTCCGAATCGGATTATTGAGATGGTGGAGGCGGAGCGAGCTCAGAACCCATGGGTGAGTACGGAGCATAACTTGGATGGCGAAATCGACGGTCGTGATTTGTCGATGCCGGAGGTTGGAGACTCTGGTTCTCGGCGTCAGATATCGGAAAGCTCGTCGGACGGGAAGTTGGGGATTGGAGAGAGGGCATTCTCCGCTGCTGGTGCCGCGTTCTTGTCTGCAATCATCGTTAACCCTCTTGATGTTGCCAAGGCAAGGTTTTGTTTTTCAATGGAAGATTTAAAAGACGCTAGCTTTTATGGGTATACACAGGTCGATGTGATTCTTTATCATGTGTAATTCGTGTGTTAGTTCGGGTGAAGATGGTTTCTTTTTTCTCTGAAGGTTGCGAGGTTATTTGATATGGGGGAATTGAGTTTGTTAACATGATTCTTTGTTTTGCTATGTAGACGAGGTTGCAAGCGCAAGCTGCTGGAGTTCAGTACTCTCATCCCCTAAGTAACATCACGAGTCGTATGTCGTATTTTGGTCCAAACATGGTATGCTCTGTCTTGGTGGTTTATTGATTGATTGTCCAATCATTATTTGTACCGGACATTTGATTGATTTAATGTTGTACTTGTTGTTTAGATGTTTGCTGATCTAAGGTGTTCACCTTCTTGTACGCGGGCTGGAGTTCATGGAACAGTATCGATTTGCCCTCCTGATTGTTTTCATTATAAAGGAACCCTAGACGTGTTTCATAAAATTATAAGACAGGTTAGTTGGTATGCTAAGATACTTTTGAACGTTATCGATTTGTTATATTGCTATTTGGAACAAAATAGAAATGAAGGCGTGGAATAGGTGCTGTGATTCTTTGTAGTTTTTCTGCATGAGTTTATGGTTTGTTGTTTCCCCTTCACAAGAAAAAGGTTGAGGTCTACTAGAAATGTTCCACCGCATGATTGTATAGAAGTCAGTGTCGGATTGTAATTCCTGAACATCCTTCCGTCATGTTATGTATTGATAAGATTGTCACTTATGTTCTCTATGGGGCTCTTTTACACATTGGGTTCTTGTAACGCTTGTTTATAACCTTTAATGGCTGGTGCAAATCTCTTTCATTTTTTTAATTTGGCGAGATAATTTACAGGAGGGGATTGCCAGGCTGTGGAGAGGCACAAATGCTGGCTTGGCTTTGGCAGTACCTACAGTATGTTCTAATCTGAAAAAAAGAATTTCTCTGCTAGTATGCCTTTATGCCACTGAAATATAATCTTAGTCTATTTCTATTGATGGTGCAGGTGGGCATCTATTTGCCATGTTATGATTTATTCCGAAATTGGCTAGAGGAACTCACCTCACAACATCTTTCTGGTGTAACATTATATGCTCCTTTACTAGCTGGCTCCTTGGCACGTTCTTTAGCTTGTGCAACTTGTTATCCTATTGAACTTGCTAGAACACGCATGCAGGTGAAAGCCATATGCTTTACGCTGTTCCTTTGCATGTTGTAATTTTGTTCTTTGATATGGTGAATGTGACACTGGAAATCTTGCATAATGGTTTTGGATCCATATAATATTTGCACGCAACAGTATTATGTTTTCAATGTTTGCTTTTATTGTAGCTTCTTATTTTACTGCATATGAACATTTTTAGGCTTTTAAGGCTGTCCAAGGTGGTCAGAAACCTCCTGGAGTTTTCCAAACTCTACTTGAGGTCATCTCAAATGTTAGGGGCATAAATAATTCCCAAAGCAACTGTAAGTCTTTTATTTGCATTTCATTGCTGCTTCCTTTAAAGATAATTAAGAGTTTCATGGAATGGAATAGTGAACGATGGGTAAGACCTGAACATCTGTTGAGATGATAAGTCTCGCCACCCATATGGTTTGAACCATATCCATGAGGAGCCTACATTTGTACGTTGATGAGCAAGTTCATGATGACAATTCTCTCTCTAGTCATAGACAAGTAGAGTGGTCTATAAGGACAACATGGATACTTTGGGAACTAAGTTCTGTTGATTAAGAGACATGGTATCTTTTCTGCTATTTTCTACATAACATTTTGCTTTGAATGACATAAGTCTTGCTACAGTGAAAGGATATCGCGTGCTGTGGACAGGCATGGGAGCACAACTTGCTCGTGATGTTCCGTTCTCAGGAATTTGTTGGTCAACTCTTGAGCCGGTAAGAACCTTTCATTTCACTGTACTATATTTTAGGTTATTTCTCAGTTGCTAGCATCTCTTGACAGATTCTGACCAGTAATCTATGTTTCTACCTTCTGCTGGTATAGATGAGGAGGAGACTTCTGAATTTAGTTGGTGAGGAATCCAATGTGGCAGCTATCTTTGGTGTGAATTTTTCAGCTGGATTTATTGCAGGAAGTCTTGCAGCTGGTGCCACTTGTCCTCTGGATGTTGCCAAAACCAGAAGGCAAATAGAGGTTGCTACCTATCCTGTTATCTTTAGTTTTCAACTTTGTAGATTTTACTGTTAATGATATTTCTAATTTTCATTACTTTCATAGTTTAGGATGGGATGATTAGAATCTTATGGGTTAACACGTTAAATATGGAATGTGATGTCTTGTTTGCCTTCTATGAAGCAAATGAGATAAGATCCTCAAGAATTCATTTGCAATTCAGTTTTCTCAACTAGGTTCATATTGTACCTGATTGACTGCATTTTTGATCGTCTTATAATGAGTATGATATTATTCTTGATTCCAGAAGGATCTCTCCCGGGCAGTAAGGATGACAACACGACAAGTATTGGTGGAAATTTGGAGGTACTACTCATGCAACTTAGTTTGTCTTTACACGAAACACCTCCCACATTCCCTATGTTGGTTATTACATTAATAAACCATCTTATCAATTGTGGCTATGGCCATTCTGATCTTAGCTCAGTTTCCATTTACATGCAACCTCGTACGAATGATATTGTTTTATCTTTTTAAAAATTTCTTGATGTGATTTTGTATTTTCTTTTTTTAACTTCTACATTATTTATGACGAGGTCTCTACCTAACCAATTTGCTTGTAATGCATCACATTTTTTGTTGCAACTTAGTCGGATTACATGCAAGTGCTGATTGAGGCGTTTAAAATTTTCTCCTCCAATCCAGTCTTACCATTTTCAGTTTGTATGGTTTAGGGGAGAAATTGTGGATGAAACTCCCTTTTTGAAGCACAAAATGTACTCTAACCAATTCCTGTTCACTACCATGTATCAGGATACAGTGGCTAGCACATTGTATACGGTGCCTTTGGTTGTTGAATGAAAAATTATACTAATTACTATTGTTCCACATCACAAGTTCTCTTGAATATATTGTAGATGTTACATACTTATCACTGTTGACACACTATTTTCAGTGTACTATTGGTTAGAATGGTGAATTCCATATTTTGCAGCTGTAAATAACATTTGGAAATTTTACTTACTGGTATAGGGACGGAGGATTGAAGGGACTCTTCACAGGAGTTGGTCCTCGAGTTGGTCGTGCTGGTCCATCTGTGGGGATTGTTGTTTCATTCTACGAAGTAGTGAAGTATGCTTTACATCATCACCGGCATGCAAATTCATAATTGGATCCCCTGATTTTGCTATATCAGTTTCTCGATCTCTGTCAAAAGCAGTGTTTGGTGATGGCTTGAGAGCAACACTGACATTGGAGGAACAAGTAGCAGCTCTTACGTGAATAATGTAGCATGCATAGAAGTAGAAGATACAGTTTTGGTGTTGGATGGGTGCTTTTTCCCAGTGCTGGAAGTTCATAATAGAAATCTTTCTTCTTTGGTTTCCAATTTTCTTTCTGTAATTCCGCTCAAATCGAGCAAAATTTTGTACGGTAGAAAGTCAAAAGTTTTTGTCTGAGCTTGGATCTCAGATTCTTAGCGGACTTCCCTTCAGCATTTTTTAGCAAACTCTGTATTTTAGGGTCTACTTAGCACCCCAAATTACATTGTTATGTGAATAAAAGCAGATTTAACTTGTCTTAAAATTGTCGCAGTTATTATCACATCCATACGTTTGTGACCTCATGCTGTTATTTACTTAACCCGACACTTTATGATCCTTCATCTTTCTAAAGTTGACAGATTTCATGGATCGTCTCTTTTCTTATGGACAGATTGTTTATCTATTTTTCATTTTTGTTCTATCATATCATAATATTCTCCCATGTTACTGTATTTTCTGTGTGTTTTTATATGTTTATGCTTGGTCGGGGCATGAGCATGATAACTTGACATCATACTTACTTTCTTCCGGCTTATTGCAGTTGGTCTGCTCTGGATATTTCAAAGTTTATCGGTCTTCCAGTCGAAACAACAACATCGAAGATGTGCTGGTGTGCTATTTCCCGGTTCAAAAATTTTGCCTCGACAAGATGTCTTTTGTCGATAGTTTGCTCTCGGTCTTCCAGTCAGAACAACTACATCAAAGACGTGTTGGTATGCTATTTTGTGTCATGTTTGTAAGGTGGAAGCCATAATCTTAAGGAAGAAGAATGAGACTGGAAATCGAGCTGTCATTTGGGATTATAAGATAAAAATACAAGGAAGCACTGTCCAAGACGTAAGATCTAGCCGTCACTGGTAAGGACCAAAATGGTGTTATTACATTCGAAAACTCCCTTCATTAATGCTCCCAAGTTGACTTACACCTATAAACAAACATCCCATAAAGATCCAACATTTGATCATGACGTGTCTTCTGTACCTCTATGCTGATGTAAGAATCAGTGAATAAGGTAAGTGAGCACCAGAGCCACCAGCATTAGGATATATGCTATTCCTTGGTCGATTGCTGTTCCTGCAAACATTAAAAACCCAGAAAAGAAATCAGATTTCTAAGGGAAAAAAAAAAGTGTTGAAACTGATCACTAAAAGGGTTTTGAAAGAGAAATTCACCGTCGCTGGTCGGTGACGGAGCAGGAGCAGAGGATTGGGAATGAGCCAAAGGGAAGATCATAGTGTACAAGATGGTAATTGCGGTGAAAACTCTCAAGGAAAGTTTAGCAACATCCATGGTTTTCTTCTTTTCCTGCAACTCTCAAATAATCTTCAATCTCTCTCTGTCTCTGTCTCTTCTCGAGTAGAAATAGAGACAAGAGGAAGAGAATTAGAGAGAGGCGAGGAGGTATAAGAGGTGGTGTGTGTGGACGAGAACTGACCATGTTATTTATAGGAGTTTGTTTGTCTAAAACAAGACAACCAAAGTAATCCAGGGATAACAACTGTTGTCTTTTCCAAAATTGTTGGGTCTACTTCCATGTTTTTTTGGCCGTACCCATCTGGCCATTCCTTTTTCTTGTATTTAATTCGATTATTCCCAATTTGTTTTCTGGGTTTCTTTTGCTTTTCTTTGTAATTCCAAGCTGGTTTTGCATTGGCAGATGTGACAAGAACAGGCTGTCCAAATAATGAGATTCCATCAGTTTTTCTAGTTATGATTATTGCTGGCATTACTTGGCAAAGATTTGTTAGGCTATGTGCAATTTCAATTACTTTTGGATTTTCAACTTAAAAGACTTTCTGTTTTGATGTTTCTCAGTAGGATGATAACCGGCCGGCTGAGTCGGAACGTCGACCTCACTAATACGCTATTCAAACGTCATTTCTAATGAAATTTAAAATAAAAATAACAAAAATTTACTTAAAATAACATTATTTTAGTCAAACAATTAGAATTGTTCAAATACTCAAACTTAAGCATGATTCAAAATTAATTTATATTAAATTTAATCTTCTAATTCAAAACCTGAAATAATGTAATTTTGATCTCAAGTCTCGAATAGTCGGATTGTTTGGACACTCAGGCCTGAAATCGGCCAGAATCTTAGCTGAAAGAACTTAGTCCATTAATTTCAGGTCAGGTTAGTTTGAACTGGGTCGGATCTCTACCATTTATATCATCCATAGCCAGATGATGGGATTTTTCTAAAGAAAATGAGAAAACCAAGACAGTTGTCGCAGAGACACGGTACTCATTCGAATTAGAAATTCCCCATTGTTGGGGAAATATCATCTGGGTTGCTTATAGGAATTACATAATGGCCTTGTTTGGTAAATGACTTATCAACCAAAAAATAGCTGATTGACTATGTTTAGCTTATTGACCAAGTTAAAAAACTATTTATTGTGTTTGGTAGTCAGCTGATTGGGTTGGCTAATTGAACCCAATCAGTTGATTTTTAAAAAACTCAAGAGGAGTAGCTTTTTGGTTCAGTTTATTACAAATGACAAATTTTGCCTTCTTTCAAACCTATAGACACCAACGTTGTATCTCTCCAAAACCCATAGACATCAAATGAGTTTATTTGCTTCTCTCTTAGATTCTAAGACCAAAATGAACCAAAAATATTTTTTTTTTGCTTTGTTGCCTCTTCCCAATCTTATAAGCTGCATATGTAATTATTGATGAAGCTTTTTTTTGTGTGCAATAATTATTAATTTTGGATCTATGTTAAGTATCTATCATTAATTTAAAATTGAGAAAGGAAAAAAAAGTAGTCATCAACATCAACATCATCATCATCATTATCATTATTATTGTTATTATTATTATTATTATTATATATATATATATACGAAAATTCATTTAATACAACATTTCTGCATACTTCTTTTCTGTATAAAATAAAAGTTTATCACAAATAGACAGTTAGTACCAAACCAACAAAGAAAAGAAAAAAGAAACGCCACTAAAAACATAATAATACAGTTGACTTGCTTAAAAAGTGGGTCACACGTTGTCTCTTGTAAACATAAACTCTTTTAGCGCTCTTAAAACCTTCTAGTTGGTAAGGACAGAGTAGCTAAACCGCTTTTTCTCTGTTTTCTTATTTTCTTTCCGATGTTATTCACATATTTGCCTTTTTTGAACGGACTAGAGGTGAAGTTGATAATTATAAAATGAGATGATAGTGTATTACCTAATATTTTCAAATGAACAAGCATGTTTTAAATTTTAATTTAGTCACACAATTTCAATATATCTTGATAATTCG